>JAJHUR010122465.1:1138-25294 GCA_027495735.1 Lutjanus campechanus | reverse complement strand
CTCCTGTGGCTGGTCTACAGCAGGGCTAATACAGGCGTGGTTGTGGTGTGTGTGTGCTTGTGCTTGTGTTTCTGTGTGTGTAAATTGCAGAGCAGTGCAGGAGGCCAGTATTTATAGAAACACTTGACTACACTCAGAGATCTTACAGAAGCAGTTCACTACATTGCAGAGAACCCTACGGTTTGTATGCCTGCAGGGCTGTGGCTCCGTTTTGGTCCATTTGTTGAACTTTTCTATTCTTTGCAGCCATCTACTATGTATTCTACTCAAGTTTGTTCTATTGCAGACAGACGACAAGTCAGACAGAGACAGAAAAACTGTAGAGAAAGACAAGAGGGTAACAAAGCCTGCAGTCTAGTGTCAGTTGATTGCAGTATGTGGTGTGACTCATAATGACTCTAACTAGTGATAGCAATCACTGCGGACACATACTGTGTGTATGTAGGTATGTAGAGGTCCTGAATAAGAGAGTGTGTGTCCTTAATATGTGTGTCATGAGGAATTCATGATAGCAAATGAAGTAATTTGTCTTGGAAGGGAAAAGAACGACCCTCTATTTCAGTTTTCAGTTTGGGCATTTTTTAAATAAGTTGTTTGCTGTTTTCCGAGCAAACATGGTGGCTTTTTCTCCCCAGTGATTGGTTACTTCATACCTACTGTGTAAATACTCCCAGCTGTGTGGAGGTCTAAGCTGCTTTCTTACATCTTGCACATAATGAATGAATGAATGCTATTTGCAAACTCACCTCAGGAAGGAAAAAAAACATGAATGAACAGTTCAGCTGAGCAAATGGTGTTCTTTGTTTTGCACCGGTAACTTAATTGGGAAGTATGATTAACTTTTAGTATGTGTATGTGTGTGTGTGTTGACGTGTATTTGATTGTATGGTTCTATAAAGCTTCTGTCTTCCGTGGGACTTATTCCCCTGCATCCTCCCGCATGTGGTTTCAGCTGTGAAGGAAAAGGAGTGTGTCTGTGTGTTTGTGTGCGTTTTTGGAAGCTGAATGAAGGTCCATTCCCTTTGCTTCTGGATTGGCTGCATTCAGGAAGCAGCCCCCACACCCCTCCATGCACACACACACACACACACACACACACGCACTCACAGAGCACTTACTGTACATCCTAAAACATGCTGCGTCCCCCAGGAGCTGAAAGGAAAACGCCTTCTTCCTCTCAGCAGCAGCGGCAGCAACGTTGCACAGATCTCTCTGAGTGTTTGTGTGTGTGTCGGTGTGTTTGTGTGTACCTGTTTGTGTGTGTTGCTCTACTGTGATAATGATGGTGTTTACCCAAGATAACATGAGTAAACATTGTCTTAGTTTTATCGGTTGAAAACATTTTTGTACTCATTATAACTTGGTTTAGCGGTGCGTGTGTTCTTGCATTTTTATTTGTGTGTGTGCTAAATGAGGCCGAACTTTACAGTAATACCAAAACGGTGGACACGTCTGTGTATTTGTTGCAACAGGATTATGAGTATTGCACAGAGTTGCAACAATTAGTCGATTAATCGATTAATTGAGGAAAAGAAAATTAATTGCCAACTATTTTGATAATTGATTTATCGTTTCAGTCATTTTTCAAGCAAAAATGTCAAACATTTGCTCATCCCAGCTTCTCGAATGTAAGGATTTGGTGGTTTTCTTTGTCATTTATGGTATTAAACAAAGATTCCCTGGGCTCTGGACCGTTGGTTTGACCAAAGTATCAAACTGTAACTTTAGGCTCTTGGAAATTGTGCTGGTCATTTTGAACAATCTTGATAAATCATGAAGATAATTGCCAGATTAATCAATAATGAAAATAATCGTTTGTTGCAGCTCTAGTATCAGAGCCAGACTAATAAATTGGCCAGGCAGCTCTTTTATATGTCATCCGATATGAGTTCATTGCAGATGTATCAGTATCTGTGTACATGCTGGCTGAGAAGTAACAAGAGACTGTAATACAGAAATGCTGAAATAGGTTTGAGGTCATTTCTACACACTACATTTTAGAAATATGAAGATTATATATTTCACTCCCCTGCCTAGTCAGTGTCAGCTTAGTGCACCAAAGTCTTAAGATAACACAAACAAACAGATTGAGGCAGTGGTAGACCAACATGGCCTATGGAGTCTGGTTGGATTGGAGAGAGAAAAATTCTGATGCCAAAGTAAACCAATGAAAAAGTACAGTGTACACTTAAACTGATATTGAATTTTTAGGTGGATGCTTTTTTACGATGGCTGAATACATTTTGTTGTCGATCCTGTACCTCATACAACCCCACACTGGATAACCCAAACTTTAATGCCTTCATTTAATGCCTGTTCATTATCTGTGATGTGAAAAAAATTTCCACACAGTCAGAGAAAGCAGGGCTGCAACTGACAATTATTTTCATCACTCATTAATCTGTTGATTATTTTCTCTATTAATCGATTAGTTGTTTCGGCTATAAAATGTCAGAAAATGGTCAAAAATGTTGATCACCGTTTCCTTAAATCCAAGATGACGTCCACAAATGTCTTGTTTTGTCCACAAGCCAAAGATGATCAGTTTGCTGTGAAACCAGAAGATATTCACATTTAAGAAGCTGGAATCAGAGACTGTTTTCTTTAACAAAAGTACTTAAACAGATTAATAGATTATCAAGAGAGTTGGAGATTATTTGCAGCTCTAAGAGAAAGTAAAAGTGTGCATCCTGCTTATGATTCAGCTATAAAATCCTATCTAATCACGTAGCATCTTTCCTGACAGGCAGCTGTCAGCCAAAGCCAGCCACACTGTCAATGAAATTCTCTGTCCATCCAAACACCAACACTGAACATAGTTATTGAATGAAGGGTGCAAATTGTAAGAAAGTCGACCACATTAGTAATCAATTAATTATTGAAAGAAAGGCTATCTCGAGTGGGGATGAATCGATTGGGTATGCAGGATCTGTATCAGCACAGATACTGACCTTATTGAGTAGATCAGATCGTGGCCATGATGTGACCAATCCACATTAAATACAGTTTTCTGCTATGTTTCCACTAACATTTACATTAATTCAGTCACGGTGGGCTACTAACTCTTATTTTTTAGTGACACAGCAGTCTGAGGTCCTCACATTGAGGTATACAAGTTTTAAATTTGGGAGAGAGATAGCACTGGCATGGGGTCAGTACTTGATATTGGCAGATACAATGAGTTGAGGTATCAACTAGCAGTCCCTGTGATTTGGACTGGGGCTGATACAGGCATGATGGGTGGCGATATGAGGCCCAAACATTTCCTATCCATTGTTTGTTCTGGGCCAGTGGTCCTTTAAAGACTATACAACATAGTTAGTAATATAATGTAATGGCAGTATTAGGTTGTAATGACATTGTAATGTCCCCACAGTGGGATTTTCCAAATATTTATAAAGGAATTCACTTACTTGCGCATACACACATGGGCCAGCCATGTCACAAGTGAAATTTCTGCAGAATATTGCATAGTGATGGCATTTATATTGGTCCCCAACGATGCAGATTGGTGCATCCCTTATTATCCTCACCTGGAACTATATTCAACATCTGTAGTGTTTAAATCCCCTGAACAATGAGTGTGGATTTATTGCAGTCTTTCTGTTCTGTATGTACTACAGCTTTTTATCTGCTGTCGTGACAGACAATATATTTGCAGGTTTTCTGAGCTTTTCCTAATACAGTTGTTTTAGTGTGTATGTGAACAGATGGACCACTGTGTAGCGTAGCATTCTTACTGTGTGTGTACTGAAATTTGCTACAATGGCAGGAAATGACATCGTAGTTAATGACTTATCCCTCCTTGGGGCATGCACACACCAGGATACACATACTCTTACACACACACAGCCACACTTGGAGCGAGCTACCTTCGGTCATGCGGGTCACTGGTGCAGCGTGTCAGCTAGTGATGAATGGAACTGGAGCACAGCGATTCCCTCTGGTGTATATTTGTGTGCATGCGCGTGTGTGCATAAGACTGACTCCTTGACTCGAGCAAAATGACTCCACAAACGAATGACGCTCTCTTGTTCCCTCAGTTTTCTCCAAGTGAAGCAGTGATTGAACTGCAGTCTAGAAAAGAACAATCACAACCACAGATATTGTAAATAAGTCGCCCCTCTCCCTCTGTGTGTGTGTGCGTGTCGCGTTTGAGCGGGCAGTCAGTGTAATTACATTGCAATGAGTCAGAGCAGGAAAGAGAGAAAGAAGTAATTGTTGGGCTTTGTCATATAGACAGAGAGAGAAGAGGTGGGAGGAGGAGAACGCTGGGTGGAGAAAAGTCAGAGAAAAACAGAAATAGAAAGATGAGGCAAGAAGACAGGGGGAGTGAGCGAGAAGAGGGTCCCAAGATGTCCCATTCTGTTAGATTTTTAAACGCTTGAAAACTTTATCTGTGAATGTAGAAATGATGTCATTACCTACTGGACATGAATCTTTATTTAGCTTGACAGGCAGTCATGGTGGTAAGTTTCTTTTGCCCCCTACTGAGCCTGTCCACATCTCAGGATATGTCCCAGACACCAGAGGCTCTTTGTTCAGCCAACTGCCCTAACAATAGATAGACAGGGGCAATTGTGATACTGTAGTTAAAGGAATAGTTTGTCAGTTTGGGAAATGCGCTTGTAAGGGCTGTGACGATAACTGCATTACCGCCATCATGTGATGTCTATTGCAGGATTTGGCTCATTATAGTCGTCACCGCATGTTTTATTTTGAAGGGTCAGTCTCATGTCGAGATCAATGCATGGATCTATTAATATATCTATGGATCGGCAAGTCAAGAACACAGTGTATGATTGGTCGACAGACGCAATCCAAGGCATCTTGGGATTGCCGTTGGGCAGCTAACGACACACTAACAACAACTGTTTTCAAGATGGAAAAATTATTAAGTAACCACCAATGACTTCTCCAAAAAAGAGTTCACGGCTGGATTATAAAGCTCCTGAAAGGGTTATGATCTCACTGAAGCTAATGTTGTAAAGGTACAACATTAGCATTAGCATTAGCTTAACATCAGCCTGCTCACCTTATTTCAGGGCTAACCCTGTCACTTTGCCAGCAGTTGGGAAATAACAGATGAGGCTTTTTTTGGTCTTGAGAAGCTGCAGTTTACAGTGTAACCTGAACTGTACATTTACTGCCAGATTGACAGCTTTCTGCTCTGCTGTGCACATCACCGTCACTCTCAGTCTGCTGCTCGCTTTCACATTATGTGTTACCCTATTCCTTAAGGAGCTACACTGCTCTTATGACACCATGCTTCAATAAAGTCCAGTAAAACGTAATTATCAAGGCAGTTGTGGAAAACCCCAATCCCGCGGGGAATATGTTGCTTTGTCACTGCTGAAAGAAAAAATCCATACCATTACAGACCCAATGCTTATTGGCTTTCTGGCCAAGAGTTGACTGCTGTAGCTGTTTTTATTTTTTGCCCTTACTCACTTATTCATTATATTTACATTACTGATGATTTTTATTAAAAATCTCAATACTGTTGTAATATCAATAAATATTAACATCAAGGTATTTGGTCAAATATATTGTGATATTTGATTTTGACTGTACCACCAGCCCTGCATAAAACTTTGTTGCAGTAACTTCCCTGAGTTGCCAGTAGTTTGGTTTTCCTTTTTTTTGTACATATTAAACAAATGAGACACAGATTTATGTGTTAATTACACATGATGCTAACATATCCAAGTTTCCAGTGCTTATTTTTAAACGTCAAATCTGAATCCACTGACTTTTGTCTGATGTGAAGTTTGACTGACAGCACTAAATTCTTAAATAAGGACTTTCATTCTGTATAATGGATGACAGATTTGCTGTTGTTTGGCTGCTGGTTTAAAATAATTTTCGTTTTGTTCTCGTCTTCATCTGAAATGACAGTTACACAACAGAATCCTTAAAGCAGGCAGAGACTGACAATAAATACAGGCAAGTATTCCCACGTTACTACTGTCATTTAAGCTTGACTGACTCTGAGAGTTTTCAGATTTATAACTTTGACATTTAGTTCACAGTCCTACTCAAAATGTCACATAGCCCGTGTGGTGGCTGAGCATTTACTAAATGAATGAAACTTTTTTTTTTCTCTGACATTACAGCTCAGACATTATAGGCCAGATACTCAGTGCAGTGTTTAAAGACCATGAAGATATGTCGCTCAATCATCGGTTGTGTATATTAGTGTAGAGAGACTGGTTTCTAGGTCAAAACTGGACACAAAGTATTGAAGTTGCACAAGCCAGGTACTTTACAGAGAGAGAATGAGACCAGAGCAGACATCAGTGTCTGCTTGGCCAATCATATGACCTCATCTCTTCACTAGATTCATGCACAACCACACACCCACAAAACACAAAAACACAGTCATAATAGATCACAGAGAAAGACACACACATGCACACACACACAGAGAGATTAGCAGTGAAACACCTGGATACAAGCCATAGGTATGACATCACACACACACATTCACAGACTGGTGAGCTGCCATAAAGTAGTGTTGCTGAGGTCAGATGTGGGTATAATGCCACAGTGTGTCTGCCTGTGTGTCAGTGTATATGTGTCTGTCTGTGTGATTAGTCACCAGCAAGCTCACTCCTGTAACAAAGGTTCATTGAAGAAAAGTCTCGAGGCTGTCTGTCTTTCTCTCTCTTTTTTCTTTGCCTGTTAAAACTTTTTTTTTTCTCTGTTGTTAAACTGTTTTAACATGTTTTTTTAGCAATAGCAACTGCAAATACTGGAAACCCTGACATAGGCTGGAAAAAAAATTATATAATTAAAAATATTTCAGTTGATGTGACTGTTTATGCATGGAATAAGTTCCAGCATCACAGAGTAATTAATCACGTGCTAAACAAACTATACTGGACTTGTAAAACTGTAAATGTGTTGGTGGATTTAAGGGTTTTATTACAGTGGCTAATTTACTTTGTCTGACTTTTTTTTTGAGTGTAACATGTTTTGAATAGGACGTTTTGCCATTTTATGAAAAATATGTAAGTCCTTAGCATTCAGAAATGAGTACTGTAGTCCAAAATAATACTAATCATTTGGGATTTTATCATGGTTTATCGTGAAATCCCAAGTCAAAATAATGAATTCGGCCCATAAAAGTATATTAAATAGGCTGAATCCCTTTTAAATACACAATCTATGGTTGAAACAAGTTGAATCACTGCCTCCTCCCTAGATATGAAGCTCAGGCAGGTTGTCTGCAGGCTGCAGCGACACTATATTCTATATAACTATAATTTGGCACGGACAAGTCACGATTCCTCCACTGTAAGTTGATCAGCTGTTAATAATTGTCAGTTGTCTGTCAATATAACATTAAGCCCATTATTCCAATACACAAAAGTGCACCACTCCAGAAATACACACTGTTGAAGTTTGAGTTCAGTAACTACCTGCCTTACTGCCTGCCGGACTCCATTAACATATTGCTCAATTTATCCATTAACATAACATAGACATCTACACCTTCGAAAAGATTATTAATGATTTCTTACCTGGAATGGAAATTTCAAAGAGAACACGCTGGCTGTAGCGTTATCAGAGAAGCCTGTATTTCAACTTGTTTACTTAATCTCTTAGAAAATATCATGATCAGCTTATGATTTAGTACATTAAATATATTACAGATTTCTCCTTTAATGTTTTGAATTTTCAGATGAAGCAGAGAATCACATTAGTCCTGGTGCACAAATACAGCAGCGGGGTTGTTCTCGGACTTTATGACACATCACTTGAAGATGCATCGCCACTAGAGGGCGATGTTAACACACCAACTCAAGCAGGGATTCACAGGAGGGAGGGAGACGGAGATGGAGGGACAGAGCTTAGATCCACCTTCTAAATGAGTCGGAGTATACTAGGGGCTCTGTGTGTGTCTGTGTGTGCATGTGTGCGAGTGTGTGACATCTTGGCCTACTAATCCAGTGGCCCATTAATCTGCTTTACTCCTGAGCAACTCTCATCTTGTCTGTCTGCCTGTTTGCTTGCTTGTGTGTGTATGACAGAGAGAGAGAGAGAGAGAGAGAGTGTGTTTGCCTCTGTCATGGCTCATTCATAGGCTTTGTGTTGAGTCTGCAGTGTCAAAGTGAGAATTTAGTGTAACATACTGGGTATAATATCAAGTACCAGTGATTTTTTATGGCACTTTGAGCTCATTTTCTGGCCCATATCTGCAGGCACAAACAGTGGAAAACAGCCATAGATGGGAAAGTTCCAGCAACAACAGATTTCTGCCTTTGGGACAAGAAAGTTGATGCTCTCAAACGCTGACTTATTTTCAGTCTTTTGTGATTCGAGACAAAACTGCTTGCATATCAGATGTCTCTTACACGCTCAGGATTTTAATCAGCATTTTATTTTGACAACCAGCATTTTCTCCCATCTTAAAAATCTGTTTTATGAGTATGGGCATAAATTCAACGTTTGAAATGATCAAACACCAGAGATTGCTGAATGTGACTGGCATAGTTTTTCTGATTATTTCACAACACACTGGTCATTATTAGCAATCCTGACAGTTTGAGGTACACATTTAATTTAGTCATCTGTCCATGTCTGAAAGAGTCTGCGTGATCCATATATGCCCACAAAAGTGTTAAGACATTGGTGCTTGCAGACAGTTTAAACAGAACCTTATCTGAGTCTGAGTGCAGTTTGTGGCACATGAGAGGTTACAAAAGAGCTAACCTCTGACCTTGTTGGGTGATTTTTCACAGTCATTACTTTTTACATTTGTAACACTAAAACATCATAGTCTTGGTGGCTCAGATGGTGGAGCGATTGCCCCATGTGTTGGGGCTGGATCCTCTTCAGTGGCTGTGGGTTCGACTCCCGCCCACGGCCCATTGCTGCAAGTCATTCCCCCACGCTCTCTTTGATGCAATTATAAAACGATTATCTTTGCGTATGTGGTTGCTTACTCTCAGCTGTCCTCACAGAAACTCAAGAACTAGCCCAGTTTAGAATGTAAACATGATGCACATGTTTGCGTCCGTCATTGGTTCAGCCATAAGGAACGTACAGCTCGGGCTAATAAAAACTGTAACAGGCAGGGCATCCTAGTAGCTCAGTTGGTATAATGTACGCCCCACGTACGTACTGAGGATGTGAGTCTCCTGCAGTGGCTGTGGGTTTGAGTCAGTCCTGCGCCCCTTTGCTGCATGCAGTCCCCCCATTCTCTCCCCCTTCCTTGTCATATATTCAGCGGTTCAAATATTCAACTATTCTATCTCAATTTAAGGCACAAAAAGCCCTAAAAAAATATTGTAAAATTCTCTCAGGTGATCATGATGTCAAGAATTGGGTTTTAAATGTCTGATTATTGACTTTTCTGCATCAATTCATAATCTTTCAAGAGACAATCCTGATGCAACTAAGATGGATTTTTTTTCTCCCACCCCTACATATTCCTATAGCTAATTTTCAGTTTTTCTAACTGTGAATTAATCAGTATTTTATATGATGGGGGGAGTATAAAGTATTCTGTTTCAAAATATTGGTAAAATTAGTCTTGGGTGGATTTACTTCCCTCTGATTTGATTACAGTATAATTGGATTAAACGTGCAATCCTTACAAAGCAAAGTCAGTGGAACAATTGACGATTATTCCCTGTGTCTCCCATTTTCTGTCTTTCTTTTTTGTTCTGATGATGGATGATTTCTGTAGGACTAAGTTGAGTTGAGAACACTGGATTATGACTAATTGAGTCGCGCAGCAGGGGTGCATTTGTGTCAGAGAAGCAGAATAGCCAAAGGCAATGCAGCTCTCACACACAATGTTTAAATAACCCATACTCCTCTCCCACCCTTGTTATGTCATTCTCCACTCTGCCTTTTGCTCCTATATTATCTCCTCTGCACTTTCTTCTTTCTTTCTGTATTCTTCCACTACGGCCTCTGTTTTTACTCCGGTTTTCCTCTCTGTTTCTCACCTCTTTTCATGAAGTTTCATCATTTCTTCTCATCTCTCCTCTTCCCCTCCTCACTTGAGTCTCCTCCTGTACATCTGGCTCCCTGTCTCCCCCTCCATCCCTCTCCTGGGACACAAAGACACCCCTCCCCCTGCCCTCCCCTCCTTACCCCCCTCCAATTCCTTCCTCCTTTTCTCCCTTCCGCCTCCCTCCCCCCTTTCGCAGCCTACTCATCATGTCCCTCCTTCCCTCGTCCCTCCCCTTCCCTACTCCCACTCGTGCTGCTGTGTATCTCTGAGTGTCAGTGTAGTAGCTGTAGTTGTAGTAGTAGAGGGAGGAGGAGGAGGAGGCTGGGTTGTAAGCTTAAGCCGACATTAGCCATCATTACTGAGTTAGCTGGCTAGCGCATCTCAACGGTAGCCCAAAGACCACAGAAGCCCGGGATTTTGGCTTTTCCCAATTAAGCTGCCTGTCAGGGGGGAGAGATTACACTCTCTTCTCCTCTCTTCTCTCTTTCTCTTCTCTTTGGGACTTTAAATGGAAGGACTATACCATGGTGAGAATTTCAAAATACAGTTGTGTGTGTGTGTGTGTGTGTGTGGGTGGTTGCATGTGCGTGAAACCATGCCATGTTATGTTCATGCATTTTTAAGGGTCAGTGTGTGTTTGAAAATGTTTGAATGAGCATTTGTGTTTTCATTCAGTAGCTTTTAAACTGTTTTAGTTTGTGTGCAGGCTTTAGATTTGTATGTTTCTGTATCTGAATATACTATTAGAAAAGGTCAGAAAGGTTTAGTTCTAGCGTAGTTATTAGTATTAATTGAAAAGTATTAATGATTTGATGATGAAGTGTAGTTTTGTGGTTTCTATAATAATGATGATGATAAAGAGAAGGTGGAAGAAGAGGTGTAAAAATAATATATTGAAATTGATTGTCGATAAATGTGGTTTTCAGTAGCTGTAAGAGTGATGATGATGAGGGGAAAGAGGAAGAAGAGGTTGGCAAAACTGTAAAATACACACATTTGGATGCACACAAACACACTTTCATGCGATTGAAACTAGAACTGTGAAATGAGCGCTGAAACTGCTAGCCTATTAGTTTTGATAACCAGTTAATCGAGTAATTTCTTAAGCAAAAACATTGTTTTTGGTTTCACATCCTAAACTGTAATAATTCTGCTGCTTCTCTCTGTTTCATGTCACTGCAAATCAAACGTATTTGAGTTCTGGATTGATTGTCAAACAAACCAACTTACACTGTTTTCTGATATTTTATACATGAATATTTCTATGAAAAGCAAATGCTGCACACTGCTCTTGGTGAGCATCACAGTTTATTGATCACACTGATGTTTTGGTCCCTCTGGACCTTCGTCAAGATGAAGACCAAGCAGTGTGCGGGATGTGCTTTACGTACCTGCACCTGAGATAGTTGGATGTGCGAATGTCTCCTTTGAACATAGATGAGTGATGAATTAGTTGAGAAAATAAATGGCAGATGATTCAATAATGAAAGGTAGCTACTTGCAGCCCAAATTGAAATTTCAAGGTTTTATCTGTTGTATATGATTCAGTTTTGATCGGCCTCCCTTATGATGAAGGATTGGGTGTGTGTGTATGTGAGAAAGGACATGCAGGGTTCGACATTAACCTTGGCTCGACGGCCTGTGGCCACAAAAAATTACTGCATTGCATGTGAACAGCAAACACTACTCGCCATCGGCTAGCTACTGATATGTCGCGACGACTGAAGTAGGAGTTTACTTAGCCTACGCAAACTGCTAACGTGATCCTTACAGAGGAACAGAGAAGTGTCATATTCAAGACACTTAATGTACTGCAGTGCTCACCACCGGTTCCCTCAACTAGCTGAGAAGTTTATCTCATCATTCATCAGATGCCTTTAAGAAACACCACATCACAATTCATGAACACACAACGCAAGTCTGCAACACAAGTGTAACAGTTAAAAAAGGCAGTGTTAAGTTGGGTTAAATCACCTTTTCTTTATAGTTTTTTACATAAGTTTACATTTGGGCCACTAAATTCCCTGACATGAAAGTGTTTTGTTGCTTGCATGTAGGAGGCTTCAACTTGAAGCATGCATGTGCAGTGAAGGGGGTTAGTGATGCCTCTCTCTCTCTCTCTTTTGTGTGTGTGTGTGTCTGTGTGTGTGGGAGGGAGGCAGTATGTGTGAGATGATATGTGTGTCAAATTAGTGGGTTGTGTTTGAATACAAGTGTGCATCCTTATGTAGAGAGTGTTGCCCACATGTCTTTTTGTGTAGGTGTTAAGTGTGTATTATTGTGTATTTTGTGTACGTGTGTGTGTGTGTGTGTGTGTGTGTGTGTGTAGGCGTGAAGTAGCAATCCCCCTGCGGCATTTTGTTTCTAGGTTATATCATCTATATTTCAGCATGTTTTAATATTTCGATCTTGGTTCATAATTGATGGAAATTTGCTAAACATGAGGCATAGCAGCTTCCCTCCCTCACAAGCACACTCACACACACACAAACACACAAACACAGGATTCTGCACCTTTGCCTGCTGTTACATTCAAACATGCAAGCAACTTAAGGACTTGACTATATGAAGAGTAAGTATTTTAGCAGCTAATTATCCATTAACATGGTGCAGTACCACTCTAATCTAACAGAGCACAGGGTCAGGCCAGCAAGGATTTGCTTTCATTGGCCAGTTAAAATTGATTATTCATTTTTAGCCTTGTAAACCAGTTCCCTAGTGTTTTCTCTCATAAAAAGTCAAAGAAAAATCAAATATTTATTGTCATGTTTGATTTTCATCTTCCTCAAAAAAGAAAAGCAAGTGTAAATTTTGTTGGAACCACCAGCTGGGGCTGTACTTTAGTTGGTCATAAATGTCAGATGTGTTTTGATTTATTTAAAAAAAAACAGAGACTGGTAACATATAAAAACACATTTAAACCATAAAGCGTATTTCACCAGTTCATTCGTCCTAAATCTGCCGTGATGAATTAAACATAGCGTATCTGGTCTGAGTGTGATACATTAACAAGCGTGCCGCTCCAGTAAGCCAGTTAGCTTTATCACTGCACCTGAACTAAACACACTTGAGTGAATGTGTGTGTGTGTGTGTGTCACTGTGTGCGCTTTTGCAGATAAATGTGTATGAGCAGTCATGCGTTTGCGTGACCTTATTATGTTGCATGCATGTAGGACTTATCTGGAGTATGCATCATCTGTGTGTTGGTGTGTGTGCAATGTATTCTGTGATAGCGTCAAAGGTTTTGAATAATTGTTTGATGTTTATCTGAATGTGAATAATGAGAAGGTCACATGTGCTTCTCTTTGAACACGTTAACTTAACAGCTCACCATGGCAGTATTTTAGATGTTTTACACTCTAAATTGAGTCATAGAAAACACTGCTTTGTCCTCCGTTGTATAAACAATACGTAAAGCACATTATGACGGGGCTGCACCAACAAAGATTAATTTAATCTAAGAATAATTCTAATCAGAGTTTTAACAAAACTGGAAGGGATGCGCAATTAATCGCAATATTATAAAAATCACATTTAGGCCAAGTTCAATATCCCAATCACAGAACCCTGCAATTCTTTGATAAAGGTAAAATGTGTGACAAAACATTTTATAATGAAGAACTGTAGTGCTGCAGAGATGCCCGGGACTACAAATTTTGTCACATCATCATGTTTTTAATACCATTAACCATGATTTTAATACCATTAACCGATAACTTAGCAAAAAAGTTAACAAAGTGTTACATTGTTTACTAGATAGTTAAAATGTTAACAAAATGTTATATTGTTTGCTAGCTAACTAAAAAAAAAGTTAACAGAATATTATATCGTTTGCTAACTAAAAAAAAAGTGAACAAAATTTTACATTGCTTGCTGCTAGCTACCTAAAAAGTTAACAAAAAGTTAGCTTCATTGTTTGCTAGCTAGCTGAAGAATTAGTTAACCTTGTTAGCAGTTAGCCTACTCATCATGACTCAACAGAGAAGCTGTACTTTAACTTTCAAGGAAATTGATTATGTTGCTCAATCCATCTCAAAAAGGTAGCCATTTTAAAAATGAAACTTGTCAGCTGTAAATTTAAAGTTGATATGGGAGCAGATGTCAAATTGGTTGGAGTTTAAAGTTTTGGTGCAACAGAACAAAATAACAGGTTTAAATTTAATCTTTCTTCATTTTAAACTTGTTTGATGCAACATAATTCAAAGTTGAACCATGATGTAATAAGGGTTAAAAATGACTCCTTGTTGGTCCAATCCCATGTGTCACTTTCAAAGTCAAACCTGTGCTCAGAACCTTTCCTCACTAAATATATTTTCAAGGACAAAAACACAGCGACTGTGTATGTGTGATTCCATGCATTATGTTAGTGTGACTGGCAGGTGTGATTGGTGCCTCAGGGGTTATGTTGTTGCACCGTAAGACTGCACGCTCCAGTAACACCCTATTGTCCAGAGGGTCACACACACACACACACACACACACATTCAAGCGTGTGCCAGCTCAGCTTGAAGTTTAACCAGTAGACACAGAGCAGCGAGGCAGAACAGCTGACTGCTCTCATCAGGTTAATTCAGTTGATCCTTGCAGGAGTATTGTTTTATTTTTTGCAGGAAAAAGAACATCTGTCCCTGTTCCTCCTCTGCCAGCTTGGTCCGTCACTGTTGCGTTGAGCTGCACACAGTTTTATAAAAAATTTCTTGAACTACCTCAGTCTACCTTACACAACAGCTGTTGTTGGTAGTCCTCAGCTGCTTCAGTCTTTCTGCTTTACATAAAGGTGTAAACTCAAAGAAACACAAGCTGAATCTGTGTGTGGTGTCTGGACATACAAAAACAAGGATTTGTAATAGAAGCTGGCACTAAAATAATTGAAGAAAAACATCTGGTTGTAATGTTAGAAGACAATATTTTGCTGTGATAACAGTCATTTCATTTCGATGATGGTAATTTGCTCTTCAACTGAGCTCACCCTTTTCTTGTCTTTCTTTTCTTTTAATGCCATTATGTTAAACGTGTAACAAATAACTTTTATTTTTAATTTCAGTTAAAGAGGATTTTTGTCTTGTCTTCTCTTTGACCTCTCTCAAACGGTGGATTTTATTTAACTACTAATCTCAGACCAGTAGTTTAGACATCATTGCATAGCAGACTCTCTCTCGATTGTTCTGTCTAATTAACGTCACCAAAAAACCTGTGGTTAACATGCAATTATACACAGCTCGCAGACATGGAGACTGTCCACAGTCTCTGTTTGTAGATAAATCAGTCTGTAAAGGTGTCTGTGTGATGGTGCTATGTTTTCTGTTTGTGTTTTTGGACTTTTATTGTGTTCAGTAATAACAAGTGGATACGAATACCCACAGACGTACCTTTACTACTGTTTGCACATGACACAAGTGTGAAAGAGAGAAAGAGAAAAAATGTTATGATACCATTTTTTTTTCCTTCCAGATACCAGTCTTTGCATGTCGACCAATACTGAGTACACTGTAAAAGAAATCCTAGAGGAATTTGATGGAAACAACTAATCTTTTCTTATTCATGTAAATATACATAAAACCTTTAAATTTCTAACTACTGCACACTTCAGACATAAACATGAGTTCTTCTAACTTGAAATGATGAGTTGCATAAATGTGCCAGGAAGAGTTCTCTCAGCTCGAAACATGATCACCATATTAGCCGACTTCCCAGCATGCATTGTTTGAGAGTTAAAACTCTCCTGAGACCATGATGAAACTCGTGGTGTGTGTCTCTAATACACTTTCAGATAAGTCATGGTCTTTGTGTGAACTGACTCTTCAAACTGACAAA
Organism: Lutjanus campechanus; assembly: GCA_027495735.1. Lineage (NCBI taxonomy): Eukaryota > Metazoa > Chordata > Actinopteri > Lutjaniformes > Lutjanidae > Lutjanus > Lutjanus campechanus. The sequence continues at coordinate 9,510 of JAJHUR010122465.1, read as the reverse complement.
CAAAAAAAGAGGAAATCAAATTTGTTTGTGATCTTCATTAGTGAGACTGAACAAGTGTTGGTTCAACTTAATATTTTAGGCTTATTGAACATGTTTACTCAAGTACAACTGAATTAATATCAAGTTTATTTGACTACAAAAGTTTATTTGCTTTGAATCCTTAGAAAAGTAAATTAAATCAAATTCTGTGACCTTAAAATTTTAAGGAAGCCCGGACACTTTTTTTGCGTTAAGGTTTTTGAGTTTTTATTACAGTGTACTGTTCCGAATGCTTGTGCGTTAAAATTTTTTTTAATTCTTTTTACCAGCTGTATACTATACATGACCCTGTATGATGTGAAATGATTACTATCATTGTTGTTTGACCTGGCTCAGGTCCAACCCTTTGTAAATCATGAACAAATAAATGAATGCCATGTCACAGGATTCACCATCCTGGGAAAACAATGGAGCGCAGGATGCTGTTGGGAATTAGCAGGGTTTTGGGATGAATAAATCACGGTGGTTTGGTGCAGATTAACGTGTACTCGCTGATAACAATATCTTAACTTTAGGCAGTATCAGAACAACCCTAAAAAATCAAATTGTGGTGACATTAATCTGAATTTGTTTAGAGATTCTTTTCTGTCTCTTTTTCAGCCAACAGAGCTGTAAATCTGAGGGCAACTGTTTGTGTTTTTGCCTGAATTCTTCTATTTGTGTTGCTTTCACTCCTCCACAGTAGCTCGTGTATGTCACAAGCTCACAGTAGGAAAACATTTGGAGTTTTTTCTGCAAAGGACTTACCTTGAACAACACAAAATGTGGACTTAATTGTCTTTTTGACAACATATGGTAATGATTTGTTGGACAGGCAGCAGTCTATCAGGGTCCTCGCTCCTCTCGTCTCCTGTGTGTGTGATTTTTGGGGACAGCTTGAGGAGCAGGTGTTTTGGGCCGCCTGCCAGTCTACAGGCAAGTGTGTGCACATGTGTGTGTATGTGTGTGTTTGATATATGTGCAGTGGAGGCTGTTAAACAGACTGGTATGTAATTAGCACCATGCTAGCACTCCTGCAGGATATTATACAGTGAAAGAAATCACATAGCGAGCTATAGTTAACACTTTTCAGCTCAGTGATGATTTAAATCAACAAATTATATGACACTTATCACACAAGGCCACATACATAAAAGAGCTGAGGGTTGGTGTTTAAACTAATTATTTGTATAAAGACAGCAGTATGTTTTTTTTCCGGCTCTTCAGGTGCTGCCTTATCTTGTTTGTCAGACATAAAAAGGCCACAGACTCCTATGGTTTTTAGTCTAGACTGTAGCAACGGCAGTTTGGCTCCTGATGTGAGGCTGCATAGCACTTAACTTACATTGAACGCTTACAAGAGACGGAGAAAGACGAATGGACAGAGTGAGCATCCACAGGACAGATGGTGTGTGTGTGTGTGTGTAGGGTTCAGATCGATCTACTGTAAATGTCATTATAGACACTTTGAGACTTAAGCTGCAGGATAAGGTTTAGTCATTTATCATAATGGTTGTCGTCGGCTTATTCATCGAAACGGTGATCCATGATAACATGTTGAGAAATTGTTGTATTTTAAAGGTAGCAGGCTGACTCTTGACTTGACCACACGTAGCTTTAAAAAAACTGAACCTATTAAAAAAAAATCTAAGTGCTCATTCAAGACCTCTATTCAGTGTGTTTATTTGCTTTATTGCCCTGCCTAAAATTTGGCAAATGCAAATCCAGACAGTGTTAAGTGACTTTCTGTAGAAGCACAGGACGTTTTTTTCTTTTTGCCATGGTACTGAAGGAGTATTATTATTGGCGTTGTATCAAAGTTCTGGTATTGTGACAGTTCTACTCTTGGTCTGCATTGAAATGAGAATGCAAGTACAAAGAAAGAGATAAAATAAGAATTAAACTATAAAATAAATGGTTGACACATTTTAATATTAACTTATTACACGGCTTCGTTGAATACTCTATTCTGATTGGTCAAATACAGCGTTCTGAGGGCTGTTGTTTCTGTGTTGTAGACCGTTGCTATGTAGAATGGGTCGTTGCCATGGATGCAGTTCTGATCATAGACTTTGGAAGAGTAAGAAAATCAGGTTTAAATGAACGTTTTGTGACAAATTATCTTTTTTTTTGTTTGAAGTAAGTAGTTGTGTAATGAGCGGGATAAATTCCAGTGAGCTGGTTATTACGGCAAAATAAACCCTGACAGGGTGCAGATGCAGATGCCGGATGTGAAGTCCTGACATGGCACCACTTGAGATGATGATTAGAGCTTGTCATAAAAAACTCCTGTGAGCAATGCTGTGGGTGTATTTACATGAAGCAAGTTATCAGATAAATTTAAAATTTTAAAATTGAAAGCGATCACCTAAATATTATGATTGATCTCCTATATATTAACATTGTGTTTGCAGGGAGACAAGTTAACAAGTTCTCAGAGCATGGTGTGTGAGTAACTGGGGGATTGTCAATAGTTGTCTTCCTGTAGTACTGTCTTATTTGGATCCCGTTACCACCACCACTCACTGAAGGGTCCTGGTTTCGTATTACAAAGGGTCTGCCAATAATACACACACCATGAGTCACCTTTCTGGAATTTCCTTTTGGTTTGTGGCTTTTCTTCTCACCATTACATCATTTTTGTTGACAACCCCTGCTGTCATTTCACCCCGTGTTTGTGTGTGTGTGTGTATGTGTGTACATCAGGGTGTCTAAAGCACTTAGGCACTTATCCTCCTGACCTCCTCCTGCAGTCAGTCCTATCACTGCTCTAACTGGGTGTCAGGTTTTCAGAAAGCTTCTCCTGGGCTTCCTGTGGGAGTTTGAGAGTTGCAGTATCGATGTAGTTTAGTGTACCTAATGTGATGTAACAACATACTAAATACTGCAAATTCACAATAAAAATTGTGAATACCAGGACTGTTATTTAATTTTTAAATTTTTTTAAATTGCTTTATTTTATGGCACATAAGAAAAGAAAATGCACAGAAGATCAGTAAAAAAAAAAGAAACATACAGATGCATACAGTACATAATGATTGGAAAGCAAAAAAAACAAAAACATAAATGCGCAGGAGGTGCCAAAAACTCCATAAGGGCTTGTCGACTGGTCCTCCTAATGTGAGAGATTCAACATTAAGACAAACAAATAAAATAGTGCAAAACATGCATGACCCAGCTACAGAGCCAATCTCTACTGTGATATTATATGGTTAATTATTTTATTTTATTATTTTTATTGTATAAAAGGACTGGTGCTGACTGCTGCATTGTTTTTGTTTTGTAAGTAATTAAATCATTCAAAGACAATACATGCTATTTTTTTTGCACATGCTGAGATCATGGCTGGCTACTGGGAAAGCAGAAGTACTTTAACATTAAAGGAAAAACGAATTTTAGGTGAACAAAAAATGTTGTACACAAACTGTTTAATAAAGGACATTCTTTTGTTTTTAATAGAGCCCACTGATACTAGATTTTTGAAGCCAATACCAATATTAGGGAGTAATATATTTTGGCTATATCTATATATTTTGGCTGATATTCCTTATTTGGCTGCCAGTTATGTAACGGTGGCAGGATTTTTTTTTAGAGTTTAAGAATAAACTTTATTGTCCAAAATGACATCAGGGTGCTGAAACTGTAAACTTGCAATTTTATTTTTAAATAATGATAAATAATTATTTGAAAATATACAAATGGAACGGAAAAAAAAACTACATATTATAAACTTTAATTAAAAATATATGAAATAATGCTTATAAAATTCAAATATATGAACAATCTGCATTTTGTTTTTTAAAAATAGCTTTCATGTTGTTGCATATTGGCTAACATATGTGTTGATACCGATATAGAACGATAAAGCTGTGATAGGCAAAATATCGACTGACTAGTATATTGGTTGGGCTCTGTTTTTTATAATATCGCTACACATATTGTATCATGGACTCCTGGAATTTTTGGTATTTTGTACCTTGAGTTTTTACATCTGTAGTACCTACTCACTCAATAAAGATAGTAGGACGGGGGGGCGTAAATCATGTAACAATGGGATATTGATTCTTAAAAGAAATCAATCAATATCATGTTGAAAAGTCGACAGGATATTGATTGAAGCTGTTAAATTTGACAAATATTGTGCATCAGGCACAAAGCCATCCCCTCTGCAACTCACATTCATTAACAGAACCATGAGCCCCTGCTGTGGGGCTTAACTTGATGAACTCTAGTTGGATATTTTTTTTGTTTTGTCTTTATTCAGTGGCTCATAATTAAACAAGCCAGCTAACCCTGCTATTTCTTTGTTTGTCTTTCAGATATTTCCAGGATTGCCTACTACACAGGTGAGTGGCTGACCTCCTACAGCACTGATGATCATTCAGCTGCTTCACTCACTCACACACAGTTTGTAGCAGCTCAAGTTTGCTCAGGTCACCACAAGGGGTCTCTAACAGGGAACAGATGAGGAGAAACTCCAGTCATGATCATGCGAGTAGTTTGATAAAACAGTCTTAACCAAGGTTACAGCTAATAATTATTGTCATTGTTGATTAATCTGCAGATTGTTAATGGTTTGGTCTACAAAATAACATTTTGTAGTAATTGTAAAAATGCTCATCACAATTTCCCAGAGCTCAAAGTGACCACTTCACATTGCTTCTTTTGTCCAACCAACAGCCAAAAACCCAAAGACTCTTCACTTACTGTCATAAATAACAAAGAAAAGCAGCAAATCCTCACATTTACCAAGCTGGAACCAGCAAATGTTTCGTATTTCTGTTTAAAAAATGACTGAAACAATTAATCAACTATCAAAATAGGGCAACTAATTTTCTTTTGGCTCGAGATCATTGCAACTTTAGTCTTAACTCCAGGACCCCTTAGCCAGCTTTTTTTCCTGTTTCTGGAGCTTTGAACCATTTGTCATAGTCTTTATCAGCAAATTGGAGTGGGCTTAGCTGTCATCCAAATCTAAAGATCGTAATCAAACTAAAAAAAAAAAATGTATTGTGTATCCGTATTGTCATTCTGTGACATTTAAGTATGAAACTTGTATGCTCAGGTCACAATAATATCTGCAGATACCAATACTTATCAATACCAGCACTCTTTTTTCCTGATTATTATCATCATTGGTACTAGTAGTAGTAGAAGTAGTAGTAAGCTGAGACTGAACTTCAGTTTAGTGGAGTTCTGTGTCAGTTGGTGATGCACATCTAGCCATAGTTTTCACCATCTGGAAAGCTTGTTTAGTTTGTATAATTATACTTGTGTAATGGTGTCTTTCAGCCACTGTGGGGCACTGTAGGATTCTGGCTTGTGACATTCACATGTGGCTGAGAGACACCCGTCATTTGGATAATTTCCCCTGATGCACTGCTGAGAGTTTAACAAAAAACAAAACATGAAATAAAGTAACAAAGTTAGTGTTTGTAATGTGTTTGAAATGTGTTTATAATGTGTTTGTTCAGAACATGGTGGTTTATGTTGGTTATTTGTGAGGTGTGAGGTGTCTGGTACTTTTGTTCCGTGACGTGGGTCCAATACCAGATGAGTGACTAATGGCAATATCAGGTCCTGATGCCAATACTGGATCTGATTGTTACCCTCTCTAGATGACAACTAAACCATTAGATGCAGTCAAAATCTCAGGAAATTAAAACAAGCAGTATGTGACCTTGAGTTAATGTTAAGGAGTTGCAGTGTAACTATAATATATTGCAGAAAAACTGAATCAAACATGGCTCTTCAGGTAAAAAGGGATGGTTTTATTTGCTGCTCAAATAATCAGAGAGTCTGAGCATGCTCTGGGCTAAAGGCCCTCTGTAATCCACTAAACAGTATTTCACTTAGTTGTCATTTACTTTATTTAGAATATTTGAAAAAAATTGGCATTGTGAGTCAAGATAGAAGGGAATGAAAAAAGCACATAAACTGCAGGTTTGGTAAGGATGGATGTATGTGTTAATTTGTTGTGTGTGTATGCTGACATCCTCTTATGAGAAGAAAACTGTTTTTCTCAGGAGCTCGAGGTGCTGAAAATCTGTGTTGGTGCTGATGAGAAGACGCACTAATTGCATGTGAGTCATATTTGTGAGACAATTAAACAAGAGTGAAAACAGACAGAGTGGGACTTCTTATCAGTGTGTTGTTTTTATTCTTGCAGACGGGGGGCTGGGGAGAGACTGAACGTGGCCTTATTTGGAGCGTGTGACTAATTGTGATCTTCACACTGTAGATACCAGAAACAAAATATGTTCATTGAAGACAGTCCAAGTTTAACTCCCAACGACCTGAGGGTGTTTTTGTTTCCTTTGAGTTACTGAAATAAAACAAGCTGGGAAACATATTTATGTGTCATGGCGTTATGCCCTGAAAGAAGGTCTTGCCACTGCGAATGTATTTCACAGCGCTCGTTGCCAGCTGCTGTGAGGAAGCAAGATAATAACAACGGAATTGTCAATACAGAGACAAAGTTGAACAGGATGTTTTCAGGGTAATTCCAGTGTGTGTACCAGTGTTTTTGTGGTTTTATTGTCTTAATTAAAACACTGTTTGCTTGTAAGTTTAGTCAATAAACCTTCAGGTGTGGGGTTTTCATCAGTATGCTCACTCCATAGTCAGACCTGACACTTTGGTTTGGATTAATTGTTGAGTCCAGTTCATATTTGATGACCAGGGAATAAGACTCGGTAATCATCTGTCTTTCTCCAGAATCACAGTGGTTTTCAGACTGGCGTCTAGGAACCAACAGGGGTCCTTTAGTGGGTTTTGGGGTTCCTCAGTAAAAGGAGGGATAGAATATATCAACTAATAGCATATTTTTTGAAAGTTGGAGCAACAAGAGAAGAAATAGGGTTGGCTGTTTTGATTGACTGTAATTCATGGTGAACCCAGTTTGATCACTGATTAACTATGCAGACTTTATTGTCTTCAAACCCAAAGAAAAATACTCAGAGAGCATCCCTTAAAGGCACAGTTCACCCCCTCAAAAATACATACTTTCCCTCTTACCTGCAGTGCTATTTAGCCAGCTAGATAGCTTTGGTGTGCAATGCAGACTTTTGGAGTTATCGGCCGTTGACATGTCTGCCTTCTTTGGAATATAATGGAGCTATGGCACTTGGCTTGTGGTGCTCAAAGCACCAAAAAAACACATTTGAAACTCAAAAGCAATGTCTCTGACCTTGCTGTGAGCAGTTTCATGTAGGAACTACTTTATTTCTAGTACAAAGAAATTAGTGCTGGGAGATTCTACCATAAAAAGAAAGAAATATCTACAAGAAACTGCTCACAGCAAAGTTTATGTCCTAACTCCAAAACTATCTACACCTTTAAATAGCACTACAGGTATGAGGGACAGTGTACATGTAGTCTTGATTTTGGTGTGAACTGTCACCTTAAGACAAAATTCTCTCCAAATCGGGGTCCACGGACTAACGTATTTTTATTGTTTGTCCATTTAATAATACGGCAGTTAAAAGAGACACAGTAAAGTGTGTTTTAAGAACAATGGAAACTAATTCCACCTCAATGCAGAATTACAAATGGAAAAAGGGAGCTCTAAAGTTGACATTGTTAGTAGTAAATGGGCTGTGATTCTAAAAACTGTATTGTTACTGTATATTCAGCAAAAGCATACATCAAAGTAGCTGTTTCTGGTTCTGAGGTTTACCTGCATCTTTTAATTTTGCATTTATCAGATACAGTGGGTGTTGTGTTTCCCTGCTAAAATAATTATGTGTTCATCAACACACAGCCAGATAGACACACTGAGAGACTTTGGCACAGTCCCAAAAGAGCGCTTCCCATTCATGGCAACATCCGGCCCTCTGACAAAAGGCTTTGAATGGCACACACACACACACACACTCACACACACCCCTGACTAAAACCCCCTGCTCCCACCAGATTTTCATAACAATGGCCAATGCCTGAGTTAGAGCACAAATTATAGGAAACCCACATGTTCACCCTCACACGCACACACACACACAAGGTAGCATCAAGCTTTCAGGTTTCTGTGACTGCGTTCTGTGTGTTTTTGCCTGAGTGTGTTCAGTAACTCGTTGAGGTCTGTTCAGCCGTATAAATGTCCGTTTGATTAATGGAGGCTGGCATCTGGTCGGCAGTAACGCTCACACAGATAGGTGCCACTCGCTTGCAGGATATTGTAGGCATGTTGCCGTGGAGATGAGCCCTCAGGGCAGCACCTCGAGCACTCTGAGAGATAGAGAGCGTCTGACCCCCAAAGTGCAGGCTGAATGACTCTGAATGTGGAGTATGAAGTGCGATTGATTGAGACCTTGAGGTTTGGAAGTGGATTGGTTGGCATGTTGCTAACAGCTGCT
>JAJHUR010122462.1:0-19889 GCA_027495735.1 Lutjanus campechanus | reverse complement strand
AGCTGCAGTGCCAGTGGGGTTTTACAGGTGCCAAAGATATGTAAAAATGTTCGGAACATATGATGAAAGCTATTGTGGATTCCCTGAAGCAATTTAACAAATCTTTCTCTCTTGTCTTGACTCTTTTATCCTTTTTCTCTCCTTCAGGTGACATGTAATTGTTTCACCCTCAGTGATGGAGAGCTGCAAGAGATTGGCGTTGGGCTGTATCCTAGGTAACACACACACCCACCCACGCACACACGCACACACACACACAAAGGGAAATGTGTGAAGCGTACACATCTTAAAAGCATCATTAATTTCAATTTAGCTCATAATCTTTGTCAGGCGGTACATCTCTCTCGCTCTCACTTGCCCAATAAAAATGCCACAAAATTAAAATTTGAGTTACCTGCCAGATCACCCCACCCCAACCAACCCCACCCATCCTTTACCCGCTCACTTTCAAAGCCCTCCCCACTCTCCTCGCTATATTTCTCTGACAGTTCTTTGAAGTATGGGGAAGAAGGAAAGAAGAGAATAAGTGAATTTTTGTTGTGAGGCGAAAACTTGAAAATGAATGTTGACAGAATATTATAACGCTGTTTGGGGAAGATGGGGGGAAGAGGGAGAAGCAAGAACGCGTGGAGAAATACGAGGTTTGACTCCAACTGATATGTGATTTTTGTCTGGCATGTGGGAGTGAAACACGCACACGCACACACTCACAGAGGAAGGCGATATGCACTGTAATCCCTGTATTGAGTCCTGTGTGAATGGGGAGGGATTTGGCCTGTCGTTGCACATGTTGTTAGAGTTGCTACACACACACACACACACACACACACACACACACTGCAGGTATCTCAGCCAGTTTATCTGGCCTGTGTTGAGATGTCAGATGGTCACAGTGGCTTTACCAAAGCTCAGCCAAACCATGTGTGTCCGTGTCAGTGTGTGTCTGCGATTTGTGTCGTAACTCATCCATAAATGATGGGCCCGTTCACAGGATGGTCCCCTGCCTATTCATATTTTGGGTTGCCTAGCAACCGCTGGGTTTGCTGAAGAGAGGGGGATTACTCTGGTGAGGCTACACCTCTGCTCACCCCCATCCCTTTCTCTCCATTTTTCTGTCTCGACTGTATGTTGCTCATTTTGCTGACTTTCTCATCCCTCTCTCTGTCTCCATTAAGCTCATCCTTGTCTGTCTCTGTCTTTTTCTTGGTCTCCGCTAATTGGCCTTTTGAAAAATATGACATAAAATCCTCTGAGCTCCTTATCAGGAGCAGAATGATTCACAGCTGGAGTGATAACCCAGACCTTTGTTTACATGTTGTAATCTTCATACCAACTTTAAGTAACATAAACCCACGTGTTGCAGCAGCCAGTCCTCACAGAGATACACTGAAGTGAAAGCATGTTTATGGCAGTGTTAGTTTTGACAGAAAATTTTGATTTATTTTGATTTATTTTAGTCATCTGAATTGTTTTAAATATCATGGGGTTTTAGTCCACTAAATCTACAGTACATTTAATTTGCCAAAGTTTTACGGGTTTAAGTGTAATGTATTACTTAAACGTTTCTTTCCAAGCTCATTATATACTCCTGGAGGCAACAGCCATTAAATTGTTGACATTAACGTTAAATACACTACATTTTGGCTCCTTCCTGTCAACATGTCGAACATTAAGTACGACAGTACTACCGTCCTTGGCAGTACTACAGTACTTGACAGTTATTAACAGTTTTATTAGTCTCAGCTCCACTGGAGACTGTTAACACTAACTTAAATGCAGTTTCAAAAACTTCTCTCTCATAAAAATGGTCATAATTAAATATACAGAGTAGTGGTCTGATTTCGACATACTTCAGTAGTCAATACTATTTTCAATACTACAAGGACTAATTTTGGCATAAAATTTTAGATTTCCTTATATTGATTATATCTATTTATCAACATTTGCAAACCAGAAATATTCATAGCAATACTGACCTTTAAATGCACAACAGTCTGTTTCTATGCAGGTGATATTGTTGCTAAATAGTCCCATTTTTATGCTTTACTGTAACTAGATAATTAATGCTTAAAACAGTGAAGTCATTGAAATTCAAAGTCGGGGAGTCAAGTAGTACCTAGAGAATAATTTGGGAAAATTAATAGGCCTTGATCCCAATTGTTGTAGCAGAACAAAGAAATGATATTAAATTAGTCAAATTAATCGTTGTTGCACTTTAAACATTTGAAATCTTTGAAAATGTATTAAATTCTTCAGCTGTTTTCTTTAAAATGTTTTGGTAACTCTCTCTATGAAGGTCACATCTATAATGCATTGTAAGTATATTTATAAGGCTTTATAAATGTTTATAATCATCCATGACTACTTATAACAAGATTTTTGAAGTATTCTAAGTGGTGGACATAATATAGTATAAGTTCAACGTTTGTAATGCTTTTTATCTCCATGCCAAAGTGACAACAGTGTTTAGAAGAAGAATCTTAGTCCTGGGTTACCCAGTACATCATAACCACCATAACTTTAGCCTGTTATAAAGGCACAGGACTGCTCCAACATATCATAACAGATTATAAATAATTTCTGAAATGGAATAATGTCTGATAAACATCAATAATAAACTATAGCATGACTTTGTGGCAGCACTGTGTGAAATTATTAGCAGTTGTAGGATACTATGAGTCAATGTTTTGCTATTTTACATGACTGAATTACAGCAGATGTGAATGTGACAGTAAAACTTGTCACTCACTGGTTGTATACAGGTGAGCCTCATTCAACTCGCTATTTGAATTCTGTGATGTAACATCTAAAAACCATTGCTACTACATTCAATTTATTTTTTAGTGTCATCTAACTGATGTATTAGTGTCATATTGAACCACTACTGCAACAGAACGTAAAAGACGCAGAGAATCTCTTTGAAACATGAGGATGCAGGTAACAGTAATAAGGGGAAGAAAGTATTTCAGCCTTTCTCCCATCAAATATCAATTAATAGCACTGTGCTGTCACTACTCTTACATCCATGTGATGTTTGGCTCTCTATCCTGCTATGTACAGCAACAGTTAGTTCCAGCAGATATTGTTAATGTGAGATGTGGTTTCGTTAATTAATCTAATTAGTATGCTAATGAGCTGCTCTCCATCAGATAAAAGCATCGTTTGGAGGGCTTGATTTCTCGTTGATATTCAACCCGCAACTTCTCCACTGTAGAACAAAGCCAGGGGGTTACTGATGGTTTTACAAAGGCTCAACACACATACACACACCTACATACACACACACACGCACACCACACGGTCTTTATCTCTTGCACCCATTGTTTTGCTCTATGAATATGATAAATGAGAGCAGCCGTAATGGAGGAGGTCATAAAAACAAACAAACCTCTTGAGTATTTTTTCCCAACCATGTGTGCAGTGACACTAAATGTCTTTTTATGGGTCAGGGAGGTCTTAATATCCATATCTTAATATTTTTTAAAACACAACATTCACAACAATTACAGTCTCAACATGGGAAAGATGAACACCAGCTTGAGACAGACTTAGACTAGTCTTGTGATACCAAACAGTTGGAGATCTCACCACCTACCACTTGTTGGGGAAGTTCTAAATGTAGTTGCTTAAATAGCGGTGAGTACAGCGGCTAAGAATCCTACACCCCTTACATTTTTTTCAAGGACATAACCTTACTGGGGATGACGCTTTGCCCCTTTTTCCTCGCTAGTAAGCAAATGACTTGGCCATGTCACCTCCCCAGTTTGAGGGGCTGTCCTCAAGATCTTGGGTTGGTTCTGCAATGCATGTTTTTTTTTTTAACTCTCTAATTATTTTCACCCGGTCTTAACAACAAAAGCTGGGAGATTGTCCCCTGTCTCTATTGAACGAAGCATTTAGAGACAAACTTGTGAGTCTAGATTTAGACAGACAAGTACGAACTATACAGTATAGTGATGTGCTCTTATTTCAGTCCTTTATAAGACAACTATTAGTAGAGTAATACACTGATTTGCCAATGTATTAGGTACACTAAGCTAAAAGTAATGCAGTCTTGTCAGCACTGGGGCCCATCATAACTACCTTACAACACAGCCTCAGTACCAAATATGATGACATTGTTTAGCCTTATATAATGTTTCATAATCGTTGTTTGGTTCCTTTCCTTTGTTATGCAAGTTTAGATCAATAGTTGTAATTAATGTGCAGTTAAATGTACTTTGAGTGTGAAGTGTGAATAGCATACTTAACAAACTTAAAGTAAACTGCCAGAAACTTATTCCGGTGTTGGGCTTGTGTTTTTACCTACCACCACCCCCACCATCACCACCTACACCTCCAAAATAGTTTTCAGTATGAGTAGTAGTAGTAGTAGAAGTAGTGTTGACAAGCTAGCTGGCTAACTTGATGTCTGTGTAGCTAATATTAGCAGTTGGGCCTGTCAGGAAATATTTCTTAAAATTAAATGCTGAGTTCTTGGATGATGGCAGCATTTTCACAGCTCTAGGGTGATGCTGTTCCTCTTCTCTGAGTTCTGATTTGAACTAGATAATAGTGATATTTAACATTAGCTATGGTTTCACTCGAGCCCAGAGTGATGTTGAGAGACTCATGAAGCACTGTAATGTGTGCACACTGCATGTGGTAATATATGGTTCTTTATTTTAAAATGTATTTTGAAATTATAATCCTGGTAGTATTCCCCATTTTTGTTGAATGTATTTGTAATCTGATTGCTTTTTTTCTGTTGCTGTAATGGAATTCAGTTACTTTTTTTTGTATCCTAATCATGCGATCATGTTACATGTAATCAGTTACTTCCCATGACTGCCAGTAAGATAATACTATTAATATTAAACCTAATGCTGTGCATTCAATCAAAGTGCAAATGAAAACAATAATTTTATTTGGTATCAGTGTTTTGATGCTGTAACCCAGTGTGTGAGTGTGGATGAGTCAGGGGACTGGTTGTGTACGTAGTAAATTTGAGGAATGAGTCAAGAGGCTTTGTTGTGACAGAAGTGGAGTACCCATCGTTTCCTGATTTATTTGTGCGTATGTGTCTGAGAGAAAGAGAGGCTGATAGACCGACATAGAAAGAAATGAAGAGTGACATTTGTTATGACAGAAGCACAGTAGTCATTTTGTCGTACTGTGCAGGGAATTATCTGTGTTTGTGTGTGTGTTCAACATTTTGTTTGATTCATTTGAGCACTCAGTCTCAATTTATATGTGCAGAGTGGGGAGTCAGACGGTATTTAACCCCCCTAACAACACCATGGATGCAGGGTTAAAAGACACAGCTGTCGCACTAAACTGGCTGAGAGATGGGTGGTGATCTTGAGGGAGATGTGTTGCTCTACATGTGTTTTTTCTCTCATGAATATGGTGGCACAAATTATGATTTCAGTCAACATTAGTCTCAGAAATTTGAGAAAGCCCAAAGTAGTTGGACATGTGGCACTTGGTGGTTCAGCAGGATGAGGTCCTGGCTGCGTCATGAGTTAAAATTTGTCTCAACCTTCATCGTGGTCGTCGCTTATTTAGTACGCTGCAGATGATACAGAAGGAACACTTTCAAAGATGAGAAGCACTGATCTCAGCATGGATTAGGGAGACATACACACACACACACACACACACACACACACACACACACACACCAAGTTTGCCAGGAAGGGTTTCAAAGTTAAACATTTAATCACAGATAAATTTCTCTCTCTACTTTCTCCCTTTCCCTCACTCTGTTTCTCCATCTTCCCCTCCCTCCTCACTGCTCTATCTGTTCTCCTCTCCCTCCTGCCCCTCCTCATCTTGTTTGCTCTTCCCCAGTTTATCTCTGCTAAACCATGACTGTAGGCCAAACTGTGTGATGGTGTTTGAGGGAACAAAACTGCAGCTCAGAGCTGTTCGGGATATCAACCCTGAAGAGGAGGTATGAGAAAGTACTCACACTGCATCTTCACAACATTAATAACATGGAATATGACTCTGGTTTTATCGTCTGTGATGTTGCCTCTGCCTTTATGATCATGTTCTTTATGAGCAATATTTATTGAATGTTTTTATTCACTGTTGTTATTGATTGAGGAGCCAATGCCTCAGGCTGTTTTCAGTAATCTGAAACTAAGAAGCATATTTTCCACTGACATAACATCACTCTGGTTATTGTCTGACATTTATTATGTAAGTAATAATAAATGTTGATGGAGGTACGATGAACTTTATCTCATTAAAGTATTCCTCAAAATTCACTGCAACACAAGCTCAATGAAACCTCCTAACTTGGCAGTGTCTCTCCTTATTTTCCTGATTATATGGAATACATATATAAAACAAATATGCAAACACACTTGACTCCGCATCTTTTTCCACCATACTCAATCTATGCAATACAATTTAAAAGACCAGTGTGTAGGATTTAGTGGCATGTAGCAGTGAGCTTGCACACTGCAAACACCTCATTTCACCCTACCTTTGCAAGCGTGTAGGAGAACCTATTGTGGCAGTGAAACTCACGCTAAACGCGAAAGGTTATATGTAGAGGCAGTGTTTGTTTTGTCCATTCTGGCTACTGTTGAAAGATGGTGGTGCAACATGGCAGCCTCCTTGGAAGAGGACCTGCACCCTCTGTAGATGTAAAGGTTCATTCTAAACAAACACAATTCCTATTTTCAGGTGATTATGCACAAATGAAAACATACTTTCTGATATAATCTGTAAATCCTTCTAAATCTTGCACACTGGACTTTTAAATTCCAAATGATTTATCTTCCTGCATTGAATTACATTTAACCATGATCTGTGGTATAGAAAAGTATTATTGCAAGAAGGTAAAATAAAACACAAATGAAGAAATTTTCATTACTATTCTTTCTGTTTTCAGCTAACTATAAGTTACATTGACACACTGTCACTGACTGAAGATCGACAGAGACAGCTGGAGGACCAGTACCATTTTACCTGCCACTGTCAGCGGTGTGACTCTCAGGACAAAGTGAGACATAAATACACAAATTACATCCTCACATTCACTGCTGATTTTTCAGGGGTTTGAATATTTACACCAGTGGTTCCCAAACTGGGAGGGTCACAGAGCCACTGCAAGGGGGGCACGAAAGACCGGGGGGGAGTGGGGGGGTGCGGGGGACCGGGGAGTGAAACAAAGCTGAATGAATATGATCTATGTAGGGGGAATGAACAAATGAGTTTGCTGTTTCTATCCAGCTGACCTTTATTTTGCTAAAATTTAACTTTTAAATTCTTTTTTTTATCAGTTCCATCCCCAATTATTGTTAACAATCGATTGAAAGTTTTGTGGTGGGGGGCTTGAACTTTTGTTGGCTTCCGAAAGGGGGGCATACTGGAAAAAGTTTCGGAATCACTGATTTACACAATTGTCATTCAACATTTAACTGGCTACATGTAAGGGAGAATGAACTGCATGTGGGTCAGTATTGTGAAATAAACGCCAACAGGGTGATGCAGGACCCCAGTGCGTAGCAAATGGGCCTTGAGTCACCTTTCATAATAATCACTTGTTTGCTGTGCCTTCTGCTTATTACATGGCAACTTACTTAAAAATGTCTCAAAATAACTGTGTTGCTTCTCTGAAGTCCTCCTGTTATTCATAGCAACGGTCTGCTATTCAGAAATAAGAATGCTGTGATTAGCCGATCGGAATAGAGTTTTCAACATAGCTGTGTAATAATTACATGTACATACTGATCCAACTAGGGGCAATACTCAGTGTAAGGCATTTATCTGATTAAGATGTTTCTTATAAAATGATCCCATCAATATTCCTGTTTCCCTGGAGCTCAATCTACATTTCTGAAGAAAGCTCTCCAAATGATGTATCAGAGTTTTCAGGTATTCTGCATCATACCTGACCTTTCTCTTTTCATTATACTGTGATATTTTCATATACACTATTTCCTGCTTTGTATTATTGTTTATAAACTAGCCTGAATATCAAATATATCTTAACAAAAGTAGATGTCATCACTTCATTAAAAACCTAGGAAGTGGTTGCACATGATGAAATAATATACATGACACAGCTTACTGTACCAAAAAGAAAAGCTTTTTGGTATGTGCCATCAAGAAGCTGAATTTCAGTGTTTCACTGGTTTGTCACGAAATGAGAAACTGCAAAAAATCTCCTGTAGAGAGGTTTAAATGTCTAAACTCCCTCCAATAATCCGACTTAGCTAGGGGAGCACTCCACTTATCTTAACTGATTCTCATGCATAACTGCCTGAGCCTATGATTGGATCATTGGTGAGCAGGTGAATGTGGCAATTGTTGCCTTTAGGCCATTCATAAGTTACACACACACACACACACACACACTATTGTCTGCATGAAGTTCTTCCCTAATCTAAGCATAACCCACATTTCTTAATCTTTTAACTCTGCAGAAACTGCTCTTGCTTGAAATGTGTGAAGCTTGTGGTTTTCACATGACCAGGTGTTATACACACACACACACACACTCACACATGCACACACTCATACACTCCTCTGCCATGCCACTGTTGGCTTAGTCATCTGTGCATTACATGTTACAGTGTACCCTGTCCTGTCTTCTCCTCTTTTTTCCTCCTTCACTTTCACATTCTGTCTTATCTCCTGCTGTCCTCCTCTTCCTCTCCGTCACTCTGTCACGCTCCACCTCTTCACACCTCTCCTTCTTTCTGTCTCCCTGCCCTTGTCTCCCCCTCTGACCACCTCCTGAAAAATGAGAAAAATTATCTTGTCTTTCAGCTGCAGTTTTCTTTTCCATCCATCTTAATCCACTCAATCTCTCCATACCAGTATCTCTCTCTCTCTCTCCCCCTGTATGTGTTCATTTCCCTCACTTTTCGTCTTCTTTTTTCTCTGCCTTCACTTCTGCCTCTAGCTTTGTTCTCCATATGTCGTTCATGACACTTTGGTCTTACTCTACCACAACACAGCACCACTCAAATGTGTGTGTGTACATCTGTCTGTGTGTGTCTGTGTGTGTGTGTGTGTGATAAGGTAAGAGAAAGCACTCAGGTGATTCTCTTGGACAATGGTATTCATTATATTCAACCCACCTTTGTTCCATATACAACACACACACTCTCTGTTGTTCCCCCTCTTCCTCTTTAATCTTCAGATGATGGTGGCAGGCTGCTGGGTTGTGACCCAAAGTTGTCATGGTGACAGATGACTGTTGACATCAAACCCAGAAGATTGTGTTTGTGTGTTATTTTTCTCTGCGCATATGTGTGTGTGTGTGTGTGCAAGAAAAGAACAAGTGTTTTTATTAATGAAAATGATTTAGTTAGTTCTCTTTTTACACCTTAGGCATATAAAGGTGTTTAAATATCTTCACCTAAGATTTAGGGAAAGATAGTCTAGTTTAAGTATTATTAAATTATACTCATGTTCACTAACCAAATTACTGAGCATTCAGATGAAGTCACAATCTCTCTTTTTTAAATCAACCTTGCCTTGTCTTGACATCTCCTCTACAAGGCGTTCTTGATATGTGGCTGTTTTTTTCATCAAGCTTATTGCCTCATATATTTTAGCGCTTTATTTCTCATAGAACATCCCTTGCCATTTTCCATGTCTCCTAGTCTCTTTGTCTTTGTCCCTGTTTTTTTAACCCTGTCCTTTGCCAGACAAGATTGCAATTAAAGACACTTATAACACAATGCATGATGGGAGTTCTTTTGAATCACTATTACTTAAGCAGCAATTACACAACAGTGTAAATCTGTCACACAGATGCACACACACACACACACACACACACACACACACACACACACAGCAGAGTGTAAGTGCTGTAAGTTCTATGACTGCGATCAGCTGTTGGCATGAAATATACGTAACACTGCTATATAGAATAATGTTTTAATAAACTTTATTCTGTCTGTTTTTAGTGTTTTGAACTACACCCACTCCATCAAAATGGTCCCATATGTTACTGTGTGTAGGTCAAGTATGTACATGAGTGTGTTTCTTCAGATATTAATGTGTACATAGTCAGTGTGGATTTTCACGTGGTCCTTCTCCTCTCTTCTCTTGGCCAGGATGGACTCATGCTGTCAGGGGGAGAATCAACATGGCGCCTCCTGAAAGATCATCTACCCAGACTGGAAGGACTGAAAGCAGAGTCGGGTATCCTTTATGCCCAAGATTCACCTCAGCCAATGAACACTGAGTATTGTCATCATCCATCATCTACTTTATTGTGGTATGATGATTTAATAAGTTGAGGCCTCTGTACTGCCAACATTTCATAAGCACTGTGTTGTGACTAAAGTGACATGCATTTATCTTAATGGACATATACCATTTTTGCACCAATGGTAGCATGTATGCAGGTTGTTTAAATGCAGGTGAACCCACTAACACTAGGCAATTGACGCTTGCCAGTAGACGAGGTTGCCTTTCTGTTTTGTTTTGTTTTTTTTTTGTTTGTTTGTTTGTTTGTTTGTTTTGTTTTCTGATGTGCACTGGAAAACCGAGACTCAGTTCATGTGTATGCGGGAGAGCAAAAAGAAAAAGTTTTTTAAAACATCTCTTTGTATTCGAGTTTCAGTTCTTTTGTAGCCTCGAACTGAATCTCTGTACTTTGAGGTTTAGTTTCTCCTTTGAGTTAGGTGGTACTGTGTGTTAGTTACTAATGAAGATTCAATGAATTAGTATGCAAAAACACATTTGTGGATAAGGAGTCTAATAGGAGTCACACCTTACTGTGCAAATTTACTAAAGTAGATGTGCCTAGAAGTATTAATGTTTCTTCTCAGAGGTGAGTTCAGACACTGGATGGAAATTGAGGCTTGACTGTCGTATTTACTGAGTAAATTAGCTTCAAATTAAATACAGATTGAGCCAAAGTGACAGACATTAAATAATTATGTGTCTAAACGTAATCCTCACATCTTAACACTTGAAGTGAAGCCTTTACACAAGTATAAGCACACAAGTTCATATGTACTTAAGATTTGAAGATATGAGTGTTCAGCTTTAACTTTCACATTTTTTCTGTGTCTAGTATAAATGTTTCCTTAAGTGACCCTCCAGATTGGCAAACATTACTAGAGAGCTGTCGTCATCTGTTATCAGCTGCTGGCGGTGATGTGCCTGATGAAAATCTCTATAAGCTCAGGATGACAGACATGGCTCTAGATGCCTCCATTCACCTTGGACACTGGGAGGAAGCTCTGGGATATGGGGAGAAAACACTTCCAGTTTATAAGTGAGTTCCTGTGTGTGTGTCTGTGTGTGTGTCTGTGTGTGTGTGTGTGTCTGCGTGTGTCTGTGTGTGTCTGTGTGTGTCTGTGTCTGTGTCTGTGTCTGAGTTAGGATATTTCCATACGAGGAAACCTAAAAACAGAAGTTTCACCCGTGGATACCTTGTATGTTTTTAGTATTCACTCGGATAGAGTGATCTTCTCCTTCGTAATTCGAGTATAGACAGCAGTGTGAGGAAAAGGACAAGAATAACTCATCCAGAGTGCATCTGAAGTGCAACTCCCTTAGTTAAAGCAGACTTTATAACTGTCTTTGCCAATGCGGATTCTTACTTCAAAGATTTGGGCTGCCACTCAATCCAGCGCCTACATAGGCATCCAGGCGGCATTTTATGTTATTTTAGATAGTGCTCCATCGTTTTTGAACACTCTGAGAGAAAGAGGGAGCTTCTCAGACAGGTTACCTGCAGAGACCCAGGAGATGTGTAGAAACCCTGTATAGTGATCTGTTAAGATAACATAAAATGGATCCTTTGCTTGTTTTTGAGTTTGAAGTGCAGATTGAGCACTGAAAGCAGTGACTGAGTGTTGAAAGTCTCAACACTGAGGAGATTTCACAGTGAGCTGGATTTGACTTTTTGACCTGATAAGCAAGACAAGGATTTCTTTTTGTTATCCCTGTGGTGGGTAATAAAGTTCAACAGGGCTGGTGTCTGAAGAGAGTGTAAAGAAGATGTGATGGAGATGAAAAAACTGAAAGAAATGTTCATGGTTCACGATCAGCGGTGACTGAGAGATGCATTGCAACTTTAAGGCAAATGTGCAAAACACAAACAAATAAGGAAAACATCTCCACCACTGTGGGAGCATGTTCAAATTAATGAAAGGCAACAAAAAAGTAAACTGAAAAACACATTCACTAATTTGAGGAAATAAAACAACAGGAAACTAAAACAACTACAACTCCGAAATTCATAAAGAACATGATGACGATGAGCAGGTGACAGCAAATAGTGCTGCAGTGTGATGAACTCTTTCAGCCGCCATATTTGTTGGTATTGTTACAAATATGTTACATGTTTTCTTACGTCTGTATTTTATTATAATGTTGTTTTGTCACACATTTTCCTTTATCAAAAAATCCCTCTCTGATTTGGATATTGCACTTGCCCATATTGTGATTTCAGTAATACAGTGATAGTGATAATCAGTGTTTGGTTGTTGCATTTAGGTTTGCTCATTTTGGATCATCATGTATTGTGGACAGGCATAAGAGTTTTGTTTTTAACATTGTTTACAGAACAATTACAAAATATAATCCATAGATGGTGATGGAAAACAGTATTTGGAAAACATCATCTTTAAACTTAATACGTAAATTCTTTACCTTTACCTTGAATGAATTACATGTTTCTCAGGGTTTGACCATTGTTGGAAACATTTGGGATAATGTAAGTACACAACTCAACAAAATATATAACATAGGTTTAGTGTTTTTACATATATGAATGTGGAAAGGTTATATATTATAGCTTTGAGCTTTATTCTTTAGCCAGCTGTCCACCTAAATGTTCTCCAAAGTCTAGATATAATGTGATATCTCAGCTGGCAAGCCAACATAATTTCTTTTGCCTAAATTAATTAAAGTTATCACTTAAATACGTTGTATTTTAAAGTAGAAGATTTGGTTATGATGTGACAAAAAAGGAATAAAATTCAAAGAGAACTTAAGTGTAAAGCAGTATATAACAGAGTAAGCAAGTAGGTAATATATAGAAGAGAAAAGTTGAGGTGTTGATGTGCAGCAAACAAAAAAGTCAAAAAAAAAAGAAAGAAGACAAGATAGTACACAGGAACAGGACTAGATGAAAGGGAAACTACAAGAGCTCATGTAATTAGCAGACAAAAAATCTCTTAATAAATGTACTTCTCTTAACAGAGGGGAAGTTACTGTGGGCTTATTATGTCCACAGCTTTAGTTCTGCATGTCAGATTACAGTAAATTGCATCAACAGTTTTAATTTTCTTCAGGATGAGAATCTCCAGCTCTCAAACATGCCCATGTTCTGTTTTTCTGTAAGATTAATCAATCTTGTGTGAAGGGCAGAGCACCTAGTGGCACAGCCGTGCTCTCCATCACACCATATCCACAGGAGAGAAAGGCTATGGTTAATACAGACTATCAATAAATAACTAGACATCGAGCAGAAGGGGATGGAGAGATTGGTGTCAGCTGAAAGAAACTGAGAAAAATGTGTCCCAAGCAAGCAGAGGTGAAACCAAAGTGAGGGATGTTGCTTTAGAGAGCAGACAGAGGGGTTAGGTGAGGATTGAAGTGAGAGAAGGGATGTACGCAGGTGAGAAATGAACTATGAGAGAGGGGCAGAAGAGTGTCGAGAAAAGAGGGAAGAATAGTTGGCAAAAATGGAGGAAGTAAAATGAGAGTGACAGAATAATTACTGTAGCAAGAGGGTCAAAAAGGGCTGTAAAATAGGGAAACATAAAAAAGTGAGGTATATAATGGACAAAAAGAGCAGTAGAGGAATGCACTGGGGAGACAATGATGAAAGAAAAAGAATGAAAGAGAAGGAGAGAAAAGCATTCAATTGAAAATGGTGAGAGAAGGAGAGAGTGGGAGGAGGATCTTCCATATTCATCTCCTATCTTCCTCTGGGCTCTTCAGATGGCAGAGAAGAAAGATAGCTGCAGGAGTTCTCGATCTCTCTCTTTCTCCTGTCCTTCCCCTCATTCTGTATTCCTTTCTTCTTTCACTCTACTTTTTTGGTTTCTCTATTCAGTCTGTGATGTATAGAGAGGGTTTCTCCCTGTGCCAGTGAGTGAATAATGTGCACCTGCTGCAGGCTGTACATGCCAGGCTTATTGAACATCTCAATGCTGCACATATTTTACTATCAGACATGCTCACACACACACACACACACACACACACACACACACACACACACACACACACACATTCATGAATACGTGAATGCACATAAAATAAGGCTTCAACCGGAAAACAGCTACTTTCATTTATCCTGCTTCTCCACTAATAGAGAGTAACTGCTAAAACTTTTTCAGCGATTTTCAGCTTCATTCATATGCAGTTATTGGTCCCTCAGAATAAAAGAGGGAGGACGTATCACTCTAGATGCACTGTTTTGCAAAAACATTCAGCATTTTTATACTAGAGAGAAGTCCGTTGAAGATTTCTGTATCAACAGCGGCTTCTGCAGATCAGTGAAGTGAACCCACGTCATCAGTCTTCATGGATCTGCTGGTGGTAGAATATGAAATACAAAGTCTTTTAAAACCAGCACCATAACAGAGCTGTTTTTTCATTCTCTGTTGAAGAAAAGTTTGGTCAAATCTCTGACTGAGGTAGAGGAAACATGTTGAGTAGAAGAGGTTATACTTGAAAAACAATTAGGAAGACTCCCACACACTGTCTCGCTTTCTACTGATTTATTAAATAAACAACGTTTCGGTCTTAAAAGACCTTCATCAGGTATAACATTTCTACATGAAATGTTTGCAGGCTGCATAGCCATGATCATCAGTTGAAGTGCCTCAGAAAGAAGGTTCAGCTAAATCATTAAGCTGTTATTTAGAAGATCATCTAAATGTTGTGCAGTGCTACATTTGCTAAACCGTGGAAAAATAAAAACTGAAATTACTGTTGCAGTCAACAGAAAACAAAATACAATTAAGCAGAATACTCGCAGCTAATTTTTCCTCCATGTTTTCCTTCGCCTTCTTCGGTTTTCTACTTAGTAAGATAATCCATGTTTCCCTCTCACTAACAGCAGGCCATGGATCTTTTTGTTCCAAACAAGAGGCTCATTAGTTCCACTGCATTTGCCTGGAAATGCTACACTTTTCCACAACTATTAATTTCTCCTTCTTGCCCCCTCGCTTACTTATAGCCAAGAGCTATGGCTTTCTAACTAGCTGCATACGGCAAGACCGTATTTCCCTTCACTTTAGTCTCCCGGGGAAAAAGAGGAGGGTAGAATTCAAGAGACAGCAAGTTAATGAAATTATTTTAATTGCTGTGTGGTTCTGTATGCAAAGAAGAAATATAATTGGAGATTGGTGTTGATGTGTGTGTGTGTTTGCATGTCATGGCAGCTTGAATCACTGGCTTGGTAATTAAATCAATATTGTAACATATTATTCATGGAGGACTAATGTTGGTTTAGTCTTTGAACCTAATGATTCAATTTTAACCACAGGATCAGGGACAACCTCTGTAATTGGTAGTCTCGTCAGATAGTCGTTTAGTTAAGCTTGAAGGTATGAACAAATGGGCTATTAGCATTGCGAGTGAAAACTCTGCTGGAAAATTATCAGAGAAGCTATAGAGTTTTAAACGACTTGGCTGAGGCCACTACAAGTTCATTAACTTTGATTTCACTCGCTTCAGAAAACACATTTTCTTTTTAAATCAAAGAGTTTAAAAAACAGCACAAGAAAGTTGCTATTTTCAGTCCATAATGAAACAATCAAGATTAATGCTCTGTTAATAACAGAGGCAGAGCAGCTTCTATTTACATGTGACTGGATTGAGGGGATATTGAACCCTCTTATGGTGCGTTTACTCTGGAGAGAAGTGAAATCTGGCAAATACACCAGGTTACAGAGTGTGAAGTGGATTCAAATTGACCTTATCTTTGTGTGCATGCATGCTCATACATTACTGCTGGTGTGCATGTGTCTGTTTACTCACAGCTCTTACTATTTGTGTGCATGTGAGTGTCAATTAGAGACAATAAGCCACACAAGAAATTTAAATGGAGAATGCTTGCTTTATCAGTGAGCATTTAAATGCCGTTTTGCAGCAGTTATATAAAACTTTAAATAAAAAAACATTGTGTGTGTGTGTAATCAAGAGAAAACACAAAAGAGAGCAGGAAACAGAGGGCAGACTTAAGAGGGCAGCAGAGGTAGAGTGGAGGGGAGGAATGAATAGAGCGCAGCAGAGGAGAGAAGAAAACCGGCCAGCCGATATCAGAAACTTTAATCCCTGCAGCTAGCAGGGCAAAAAACACAAATATAAACAGGTAAGAGCAAAGCAAAGGAGATGTGAAATAGGAAAAGGAAGGAGAGATTAGAGGAGGGGGGATAGAGAAGAAAGGAGGATAAATGACAAGTAGATTCAGCTAAATGAGCGTTTTGAGAGCTGCAGTGTTTACCAACAACAAAGCTGCTTCCTAAAAGTCCCCAGTGTGTATTTATCTTAATAGGAGGAATGTTCCATTTCTTTGTGTGTGTGTTTGTGTGTGAGCTGTCTCTTTAAAGCATGCATGTTTACACATGCAGTGCATACTGTATGTACAAAGGTCATTAAGCATCAGTGTGTATCATTAAGCATCAATGCATATCCATCTGCACGCATGTTTGCAAGTTAGCACGTAGTTATTTACATTTTAGATGAGCTAATGTCAAACTGGCTTATATTTATAAATTAAAGAGAGATGGATCCGATAGAAATTTTCTGGTATAAACCCAGACCTTGCCAGAACCAGTAGAGCAGTTACAGTAAGAGCGCAAGCGGTACAAGCAATGAATCAGAGGAATAAAACATCACTTTGTGATTGTGTGAATACAGCCAAAGCAATCCTCAGTCTGCTCTGCCAATGTGTGTGTGTGTATCCCTCTCTGCAACTCTCACAGACAAGAAAACGGACACCAATGTAACCACTAGCCACAACTTTTTTTTATATAGTTTGACTTCAAAACCTAGACACTGTATTATCTGGGGGCTACAGACCACTGCCAACAGGCTGAAGCCCATGAGAAAATAATAAAATACAGGCAGAGGGCAGGGTCTGTGCAGATACAGACTCCACCACATGCTTCTAGTGGGTCACAAGTGATTATGTAGAGAGATTATGTTTATGTGAGTCTACACATTTTTTTGCTGCAAATTATGCCTTTCAGGTTAGGGTAAGATGTGAATAGAGGTATGGATAGGGTAACAGTTTAGGTTAGGTGTGTGTGTCTTCTGAGAGTTGTGGGAGTCTCTTAACATTAACATCATTGATCAGGTTGATCAGAACTCTGGCTCTGTCACCATGGATACATATCACTGATCAAAACCTTGGCATCAAAAGATGTCGAGGAACACTCTTTCTGTATCTTTTTCTGCCACCAGAAGATGAGCTTCTAGGGAAATAATACGCTGTGCATGTGCTCGTCTGAGCACATTAATATGTGTGCAAGTAGTGCAGTACATACAAATGAGTATATATACATCATGCATTTGTATGATTGTGTCTTTCTACATGTTATTTTTGTGCATTTGTCATGGGAATATGTGTTCTTGTCTGTCTGATACACACACACACATGCAGACACACCCACACGTTCAGGCAGGTAGAATGCAAACATCAAAAATAGAGGCATGCATAATACACACTTGCACATACTCAAAAAAATCTTCCTCTTTCTTACACACTTGTAATACTTGTTTATGTATCAGACTTGCATACAGATGCTGACTGGCAAAGCATACTTTGTTAGTGTTGTCCATTTAATCATCCGTCCTCTTGTCTGATGTCCATGCTGTGAATGTCGGTGGATGAATAGTAAAAGCGAATAGTAAAGTGCATAAGTTGTAGCAAAAAGTGAACTTGTTTGAACTTCATCATGTAGTGCATAATTTGATTTAAGTGTTAAGTGCCAGGATACAGTCGAAGGCATCAGCATTACTCACTAGTAAGTGTTATTGTTATTGTAGTATGCACAGTTTAAAGTTATGCTATCAGAAAAAAAATCCTTAGAAAGCTGCACAGAAGAAAATCCAAACTGTCAATCCAACTTCTTTCTAAAATGTTATCTTGTCATTTTCATGTCACGTGGAGTTCAAGGACAGTTCCTGTGGTGGTTTCCATGTTCAAAAAATGGCACAAGAGAGTGTGCTCCAATTATAGAGGTGTCACAGTGCTCAGCTTCCTTGGGGAAGCTTTTGCCACGGTGCCAGAGAGGAGATTGAGGATGATTATTGAACCTCAGGTTCATAAGGAGGTAATGTGGAGTCCATCCTGATCAGGCAACACTGGAGCAGCTGGTTGATGGGAGGTTGGCCATTTAGCCTACATGTTTTTTAATAGGGTCCCTCTGGGTGTCTTGTGGAAGGTGCTATGGGAATATGATAGGACTGGATAGAAGCCATTCAGTGGTGTATAACTAGAGGGAGAGCTGTTTCTGCATTTTTGGCAGCATGCCATTCTGGATCTTCCAGAAGGAGTTGGAAGACAGGGCTGGGAGAAGGATGACGAGCTATTTTATTTATCATTGGGTGTCAGCAGGATAGATTATGCAATACAATAGGGGTTTCACAATCTCCAAATCCACAATTTGATTGTACTTTTGATTTTCAGGTCATGATTCAATTTGATTTTCAGTGCCATACCATTGTTAGACTATTGAGTCTTTGTTTGTAAAGTTAACAGATCGTTGGTTTTATGTCCTGACAACTCTCATGTACGTTTTCAAGTTCTTTAAAATCATATATGGTATAAACTTTAATTCAACAGCCACTAGGCTACGCTGTGTCGTTTTTTTCTTCGGATACATGCTAGATGCCACAAGCATGGAGAGGTGGAGAGAAAAAAAAAGTACTGGGAGAACATCCCTGTATTACAACGACTAAACTAAGGATGTCCTGAAGACACTGAGATTCTGTGATACATCAGAGAGAATGGAAGGAACTCGGTGAACATCACTAAATGTAATGTGAATAAAACATTAATACGTTACATCATCCATGGACAGGATTTCTACCTGAGTCATTTTCTTTGCAGTGGTGGCTATAAAAAAGTGAAGATAACAAATCTAATGATCCCAGGCCACTTCATGATGTCATCAAACTACATCTTTTGTTGTTGTTTTGATCTAAGATAAACCCTTAGAGCAGAACTTACATATTGTGCATTTGGGTTAAGGTTTTGTAAATATTTTCAGATGAAATGAAGTGTTAATAGCTCCTATACGAGGTTAGAAAAATAGACAGAATGTAGAAGTTTTCAACAAAAAACAAAAATTAGAATTGCATTAGCATCATCTTTCACCCATGTCTCTTACTCCATATTGATCTTCTCTTTCTGTTTCTTCTCTAAAGACAGTACTACCCTGATCCCCACCCGGTCCATGGAGTCCAGCTGATGAGAGTCGGAAAGCTTCAACATTACTTGGAACACATTGGGAATGCTTTGGACACATTCAAACAGGTGTGACGGATGAAGTGCTGACAAAAGCTCAGTGCTGTTTTGTCCAGTGCATCCTTCCTATTGGTTAGACATCTTTTTTTTATACAAATTTATTTCCAGAGGTCTGGAGACATGTAACAAAAGAGGTGATCAGACAGATTATAAACACAAGTTTGTAGAGTTACATCCTAGTTCAACTTTAGTAAGGTTCCATCCCACGTTGTCCTAGAAATAGCAGGAATGACAGTTAAGATTCTCTTTAAACATGTTAATTTCTCATTTCCCAGGCCTATCAGATCATAAAGCTCACCCATGGAGACAATCACCCCATCACCACTGATCTGTTGATGAAGATGGAGGAATGTCGCGCTGAGATAGCTCAACAGTCATCCAGCTAAGACAGAGCCACAAAATAATAACATCTTATAGTCTCAAT
>JAJHUR010122460.1:1508-14111 GCA_027495735.1 Lutjanus campechanus | reverse complement strand
CAACCTCTAATGAATAGAAACACAAGTGCCTGCATGGGCCAAACCTGCCTTCGCAGGCCTTTATAAAGGGGCTTTTACCTTTTCAGGGGCAGGAAATTGCATTACGGTGGAGAGATATGGAAAAGAAAAGAAGGTGGAGGGAGCGGCTGCAATGTTAATTCCGTCAACAAAAAATTGTGCCAATAAGAATTTGTTGACGTTCTTTTATTTCATGACTGAATTCTGACGACAACATGAATGAAAAAAAAAATACTGACAAAAAAATTGCGATGACAACAGTTTATTATCAGGGCTCAACAATAAGGATTGGTCGCTTATCCAGGGCAAATGAAATGTAATGTCGGGCAAGTAAATATAGCAAATCTCTTGCTTGATAAAAATGTATTAAACAAGTAAACTATTTTGAAAATCAAGTAATCATTTAAGTTGTAAGATATTTCATGCAGAAATGGCTGAAAATGCTGTTTTCAGTCTTTCAAATATGGAGATTTTCTGCTTTTCTCAGTTTATTATCACATCAAACTATTATCTAAACTATTATCTTTGGGTTTTAGACAGACCAAACAAGACATCTAAAGTCATCACCTCGTGCTTTGATAAACTGGGATGAATATTTTTCACTATTTTCAGATTTTGTAGACATGGTTGCTCTAAACTGAACAGTACAATTAACTTTAGTCTTTGTTATTTGATTGCCGTTAATAATGCACTTTGCACTGGGGCAAGTAAAACTTGATTTTGGACAAGTAGATATCAGACTCACTGGTTTGACTAAGCAAGTTAAAAAAAAAAACATTAACGTTCGATGTGTACAGACGAGACAAAATAGTTCACAGTAATCATCCATCTCACCCAAGATGGTTACTGAAGATAATCCACACAGCTCGTTGTGAGCCGTTTCATGTAAGAACTACTGTAGATGCTGTAGATTTTTGGCATTTAAGCAAGACTCATCATGTCAGAAGAGACGTCAGTCACCTGCATTATTCTATAAAGCATAACATAATATATACTTAACACATCTTGTAACTTGGATGAACATTGTTCACACTTGTGGCTTACCGTTTTTCACGTAATGGTGGCAACTGTCAGCGTCCATTAGAAAGATAAGGTGGGTTGGCCCACACAACGCATCACAACGCACTAAACATATGTCACTGCCAAACGTGAAAATATTCACAGAAGGTGGATAAACTTCAGACACACCTCTGCTGTATAGATAAAGATAAAGCAATGGGGAAAAAATCACCTAACTTTGAGTCCTTTCTTCAGTTTTCAGTCAGAGGTCCGTCCATCTTGAGTGACAGCACAAATTATTATAATTACACCTTTTAAAACACTTAGCACCTTCAAGTATTCATACTCTGATGGAGGAAACACTCAGACTGGTGTCATTGTGGAGCTCAAACACTAAAAATTTGCTGTTTACCAACTTAAAGTGATAAAAACTGACAAATGTAACTTTAAATGAAGTCACCAGAGTGACAAAGAGGAGGGTAAAAATAGTAATACACATCATGTAGCTTTATATAAACAAGACAACAACCAGTGGTATAAAAACAGATGCAGCGAATAACAGACTTAAATGATTAAGCGAACTAATTAAGCTAATTGAATATGACTAATAATATGATATGAAGAAACACAGTGGAAACAGGCAGCCACGATGCTTCAGCTCACAGTGTCGAGCGATGTCAGTGTACATTGTTTTGTTGAAGTTCGACGAAGTGGCAGCAGCGTGTTCTGACTCGGGTGAGAAATGTTCGAGACGTCCTACGACTTGTCATGTGGCATGTGAGGATGAAGAATCGGTTTGACATATAAGAGAAGCTGCGGAGATGAGATTCAATGTGTTCACTTCAGAGACTGTACTGTAGATCGCTGTACTGTAGCAGCAAGACGTGAGGAAACTAGAAATTATTCAAAAGATTACAAATATTTAAGTACAAAGAACAAACTTATGAACAAAATATAAAATAAACCTGCCTTAACCTGTTTATCCCACTGTGCCAAAAAACTCCTTTCCAAAGTCTGTGGGCACCAAAAACTGACTGAGAGGCTAAAGATACCATAAATGAGCCAAACCACTGCATTTGGGCGACATATTGAGATGAGGATAGGCTCTGTAGTTTGGAATTGATCCCAGATACACTGTCCTGCTGCCATAAATCATCGCTGGCACACTAAAAATGTATTTAAGGCAATTTAGTATTACACATTCTTAAAGTTGGATAGATTTAAAAAGGAACCGTCAACGTCAAAGCAGTAGAAGCCAACATATCCAACATATTTTAGTCCCTAGTATGAGCCAAGCCTCAAAAACACTGGATCCTACACTTCCTATAACACAACTCAGTAGCATCTTTCATGCAGTCTGCCTTGCTTGTCAAATACCCTCATCTGTGATACTCCACGCTCCTTCTTAATAACACAGGTTTCTCTCAATTATTTGACCTCTTAAGTCTAACTCAGGACTTAGGTTATCAGCTCGGACAATCCGAGTTTTTCCAACCTAACCATGAGCATGTTCACATGAAAGGAGCTGTGTGGAATCAGTGCTCCACGCCCAATCCTACTGATCTGTTATCTCCAACATTAACTGGAGCAGGTTAAAGTAGGTGTGCAGCATAAATTACCCTGATAAGCAGTGAATCATCATTGTAACCCTAAAAAAACACCCAGTGTTGATCCTGACGTTACCTCATGAACCCCAAATTCTGCTTCAGAGTACAGGCCTCAGCTCAGAACTGTTATTTTCCATTTTCCCTTTGCCTTTTGTGACACAAGAGAATAATATCTGTTCCTTCATGTCAATAAAGAGAACAAGTGTATTTGTGACCTGTTTTCTGGGGTGAATGGGGGTGAACAGACTTGGGGCTGAGTTTGAGCATCATATTAAAACATTTCAAAACAACAGCCTGCCCGAGTCACATAAACTGTCCGATCACACCACCATCTTTCAATCCCCTTGACAGAGTAGCACTGTCTCTTGCAGCCAGACCGCCGGTGCGCCTGTAAAGGAGGTCAAACAAACATTTGTCGCTGTGCTGTAACGCCGCTGCGCCCTCACAAGCGCCCGTCACGCCACCGCCAGCCTGCAAATTTATTGGGCCACTTTTGGATGTGTCAGAGCAGTCGGTGTCGATAAAGCCGGCCATAATGTTTGCCACCCCATCACAACGGAGATTTACCTCCCTGACAGACACATCCTGCTTCAAGGTCCTGTCTGTCGCTTCGCCCCGATCCAGCGGGAGGGACGGACTGAGATAGGACAGGGCTTCAAACTGCTTATTATCACCAATTTGACACAGTGGACAGTTAAAGCCTGACACAAGAGCCCACACAAGCCCCTTCACTCTCACATCCATTGTTGTCCTGTTGAGCCCATAACACCTCAAGTGTAAATAAGAGAAGAAGAGGGATGTAACCTTGACTTCTCTGTCAGTCTCCCTTTTTTTTCTATTCTTTGGCGTTGGCTCGCGTTCTCTGCTCTGGACAGGAAGGAGGGAGGTGACAATGAGGGAGGAAGTTGATTGAGAGGCTCTATTATGCATCAACTTAAAGGAAGCTCCTGTGATGGATGACACAGACACCAGTCACCTTCAGAGCCCGGACGCCACGCTCCCAGCATCCTCTCTGGCAAATGACCTGAAAATCCCGCTGACATATTCAAAAGGGCTAACCGGAGCTGGGTAGCCTTGTGCCGTGCGCATAAGACGGCCAATTTAAAAGAAAGTGGTGTGTTGGGTGTAGTGGGGGTGTGCAGAGATGTATGGGCATATATTGAAAATCCATTTCTGTTTTTCAGACGCCGTCTGTCTCCAGCAGCAGGGACAGGATTTCATTATGCTCTACAAGAGTTGTGAGGATTAAGGTGAGGGACATGTGTTTGACTTTAGCGCCTAATTGTTCCCCTCAGTCAGGAGATGACAATTAATTGAGGGGCGTCACAAAGACCTTGACTGCAAATTGAATTAAATAAATGTTAC
This sequence comes from Lutjanus campechanus, assembly GCA_027495735.1. NCBI lineage: Eukaryota > Metazoa > Chordata > Actinopteri > Lutjaniformes > Lutjanidae > Lutjanus > Lutjanus campechanus. Next base: position 10,122 of record JAJHUR010122460.1, on the reverse strand, counting down.
TACAGCCATCTAAAACTACTTTAATGTAACAAGAAGTCTCTCCAGCGCATATAGACAGAGGTTAGTTAATTTATGCCAATTTGTCAGTAAATTGGTTATTCTGAAATGATTAATTTTGAAATTTTCCATTAAAGAACATTAGCAATAATAGAGGAATGTTATTCAGAAAGTATTGTCCTTCATCTAGCTCTGCAAGTATTGTTAACAAACTGCCAACAGTTTCTTTGTGTTAGCATGATATTTAGGAGAAGAAGGGGTGCAACTACTGATTATTTTCATTTTTGATCAATCTGCTGATTATTTTCCTGATTAATCTAATAATCCTTTGGCCTATAGAATGTTAGGAAATAGTAAATAATGTCCATCTCAACTCCCCACAATCCAGAATATTCAACTCACTATCATAGAAGATAAATAAATGTTTAAAAATTATTAAATATTAAAAATTAAAGCATGCAATTTAAATACTCAATACATTCATTAAAATGTGTATTTAAATTAAGAGGATCAAATAAAATATATTAGCACATGAATTGAAAGACATTCCTTGTTACTTTCACAGATCAATACTAATGTACAGTATTTAACTTCACTGGTAAATGATCAAAGTATGTTATGTATACAATAACACAGGCAGCAGAACATGGAAGAAACCAGTGTTTACTAGTATCTCCATTTTCTATGTAAAACAGGTTGAAATAATCTCACTTAACTGCTAGATTTATTGTATTATTTCAAGAAAAAAATACTTTTACAACTCAATATCTGATTGATAATTACTTTAATAAAGGATCTGAATACTCCCTCTATCACTGGAAGACAGGAGCTGCATAACACCACGGTGATTTGTTCATGTAGGCGCGGACATGTCATCATATTTGTGTCTACAGATTTCAAAATAAAAGGTTAAGACCCTAATTCGCTTGCTCACAGTAATTAAATAGCTAAATGGTTTGTTGAGACAAGTGTAAGTCTGAACTGTTGCAGCTAACAATGAAAATACACACACGATAATCAAGATTTAAGGACCACCGTCATGACTGCTGTCACTTCAGAGACAGACAAAGAAGACTAACAGGAGACAGATCCTCCAGATTGACTTCTTAACTGGAAGCACTGGTGTTACCAAGTTTCTCAGTTGTTGTTTTTTTCTGTTTGTTTGTTTGTTTTTGGTACAACATGATATTAATCTATGGTCTTGCATGCTTTACACTTAAATTAAACTAATAAGCGTCATTATTATTATTTCTGCTTCTTTGTTAAATTACATTTAATTGACTGGATGCAGGCCACAGACACACTACACACATCAAAAGCAAAGTGTACAATAGTTTAATTTACTAAAAACATCAAAACAATTAAAAAATTGATTATAGACTAATTTTATCAGTATGTGTGGGAGATGCTGAAAGTAAAGCCCTGCTACTGAAATCTTTTCATCCAGATGTACTGATTAAAGTCATGAATTTATGTTGAAGACAGCGAGTGACCCAAGTTATAGCTAGTTCACAGGACGTTAGAGAGCATAGGCTGACATTATTCACTGAAGCTAATGTTAAGCTAACATTAAGTTAACCACTGTGTAGGGTTATCAGAACATCTTTCTGGAGCCGCAACTTTTAATATCTCTATTTTCCTGAAAGAATAAATTTTTCGGAATGGGGCATCTATACTGTAGCTAGCCCAGAGAGACCTAAGACTAACTACTGGCAAAATTTACAGGAAAATGATGCACATTTTAGCTGAAGAAATACTAAAACTCTTTTTGTTGTATGTATGATCTACGTATCGCTTTAGGTCTGCAAAAATGACACATGAAAACTGAAATGTTAAAAAATAAACTGTTAAAAATTTGCATAGAGCAACAGGGAACCACTGGAAAGGGAGAAAAGAGCTGCATATGGCTCCGAAGCTGCAGGTTGCCGACCTCTGCCTTAACCTTTTCTCTAGATGGCTCTGGGTATAATGTAGTCGCTGATTATCATTTAAACTAAATGATAAATATCATAAACTGATAAACTAAACTGTAATTAGTGTTTTTAGCTTTATTGAAATAATGGCATCTTTGTAGTCAACATGTCTGCTTTAGGTATCAATTCATTCAGTACATATTCTGGAAATACTGGAGATTGTTCCTTCACTCAGTTTTTGACAGACTCCCTTTTAAAATCTTCTTGCCTAATATCAATCAGTTAATTTCATTTTTTCTTGTCATGTAGCAGGGACATCATTCATTTACCCTCACATATTGTAGTGAGATGGACCTGCTCATGTAAACAAAGCAATTACAAAACGGAAATTATCTTGCAACCCCCAAGTTGAGAGCCACTGGCATATACAACCAATTTTGGTCGCAGCTTGGAGCCCTGAAGCTTTTCTGTATAAAATAATATACCTATACACCAATATACACGCACAAAGACAGAAACCTGCCCGACCATAGTTACTAATATAAACTAATAAGAAAATAAATGCTGCAACAGCTACATTAAAACACAAACATTTCCCAAACTCTCCACTTGCAGCGTGGGCCATTGCAGTGACCGGCTCCTTCTGTGTGGGCATTTATTCCTATTTAAGAGGCAATCTCCGCAGTTTGAGTGGCAGCAGGAGGTTTGGAGGGCAGGGGCTGCTATATTCGTGGCGCTCAGGGTCCTTCTGCTGATTCATAATTAGACGTGAACCCAGAGCGCCCACTACGGGGAGGTCAGAGGGGTGAGGAGGGAGACGGGGGAGGAGGAGGGGGTGAGCTGGCGCCCGCCTGATGGACACCAAATGAACAAATTATGATGGCCCCCTCTGGGCGTGATGGGGTCAAACGCCCTGCGCCCCGCCGCTGACAGTTCAATTTCCCCCCAATGCAGCCCCATTCGCTGACTGCTAATTATGAATGAAAAGTTATCAGCCTCAGCCACCCCGCCGCACACACGGACAGCGGTCGGAAGAGGTTTGGGGTGAGGGGGGGAGGAGGGGAGGGATTTAAGAGGCATTTGTGAGAGATCCTAATGTCAAAATGTTATTAGAGAGAGCGGTAGCATGCAGAAAGTGGGGAGAGGAGGAGGAGACAGAAGAGGAGGTGGGTCAAAGACAGTGACCAGGGTTAATCTAAATGCCTTTGATAACCATGCAGTAATTCTCTAAAAGGGCCCGAGCGCTCAGCTGAGACAGACTCGCTGCCTCTGTGGGCAGATTGCTGAGAAATAGAAATGACACTGGGGCCAGTGTGCGAGTGTGTGTGTGCGTGAGCTGATATGTAAGCGTGTGCATGCACAGGGAGGGGTGTGTGTGAATAAAGGTGAGGTTATTTACCCTTGTCTATGAATCCCGATGCCCATCATGTATTTATGCATAGAATTGACTCTAAATCAGATGTTGATGTGCAAAAAGTTCCCTGTTCTAATCTGCATTTCTATTCTCTATTACTGCGTGGCCTTCACCTGAGGAGGAGAGAGTGACTAACAAGACTCGCGCTGCATAAACGCTGTCCTGAGAGCAGCTGTCAATCACGCTGACTGACAGGCGGGCAGGACTGACGGGCAGACTCAGAATATAGAGTAACTTGCCACAAAGCTCAGTACAACGCCTGAGCTGGGACAGTGTAGAGGCTGTTCAGACAACTGCAGCAGGAGCACATTTGTTTACATGGAGGTAAACAAACTGTTTACCATAAAACAAACTTGGAGAAGTCAGTCACACCATCTCATCTTTTGCATGATCCTTAACATGCTTTGACTGAAACTCTTTAACTTTAAAGTGCTTGTAGATGGATTCTGTTACCTGCTATTTATCCACCTTGATAGTTTTGGTGTGAGTTGCCAAGTTAAGATATCGGCTGTAAAGATGTCTGCCTTCTCTCAAAAATGATGGAACTAAATGGAACTCAGCTTGTGGTGCTCAGAGATCCAGAAATACATTTGAAAACCTCAAGAGCAATGTCTCTTTTCAGAAATCATGACCCAGTCACTTAAGATTATCCACAGATATTGTTGTGAGCGATTTCATGTAGGAACTGTCTTCTTTCTACTGAACTACGCCTGCCAACTGTGTCACTGTGAAAAAGAAAGTGTGCATCTACTCATGAGTGAGGGCGGTCCCATTCCCCTTCAGATGTTCAACATCCAGCTACATACCATCCATGGTTATATGATTTTTTTCATGTTTGTGTGCCCCCTCCACACATACATACATACATGCAAACCTATATATATTAAATCTTTAAACTTTAAAATTCTCCACACAGATGAATGAGAATGATGCGGTTGATAGGACACACATAACTCTGCAATGTTTGGCTGAATTTGAGAGTCTGAGTCATAAACTGTTTTCCACACAGACTGAGTCTGTATCTTGAAATCACTTTTTTGCATCCCTGTGGGTACACGCACCCCACTTTGGGAATAGGGGATGTAAATCATATACTGCCATTCACAGTCACCAGATATCAAAATTTAACAGGAGACTGGCACTCTCCATCATCTCTGCCATCATCATCAGAAGTACTGAATACATTAATGTATTTTAGAAGAAGAGAGTTCATTCCTCCTGTAGAGGTCCAGAGGCAATCTATGCTAAGGAGCTGTATCTGAATGTGAAAGTGGGGTTGAACTTCTTAGCTAACTCTAGGCAAGAAAGAAAATGAAAATGAAAATAGGGAACAGAAGAAAAGGGAAGTGTCAAAATGTCAAACCCCTGCTGTGTTATTGTGTGTAAACTCTACTACTGCTACTTCTGTCATATGTTGCTCAGACTGAAAAAAAAACCCTCTGAGACAATTATAATTTTCACTAAATAAAATTAAAAATAGATTAATAATATGTAACTTCTGCTGCTAGAATGGGATCATGGGAGTAGTTATCTTCACTTTTAAACAACCATAACTGTACAGCTCTCTTTTGATTTAAGATGCTACTTAGAATATACTCAGGTCTGGTAATAATGCAAACACTAAATGGAACAAAGTTTACTTAAAATGTATAAAACATGGATATCAACAGGAAGGCACTATGTGGTCAATTTCAGACCCACAAAAAGAAAAGTTTATAGTATAAGTTATTCATTAACAGCTAAACAAAATAAATCAAAATATATAAATTAAATAAACCAAATTCAAATAAATTATGAAATAAAAGCATGTCAAACACCTTTGTGAATGCATAACATGTTAAAAGCACAGATCCACACCTTCAATATTCTGATGTAAAATCCTCAAACAACAGATTTACCACAGAGCTGCCTCTGAGACACAAAATAGACACAGCAACAGCAGAAAGAATGGTCTGGACATTTCCCTCCCGGGGGGGAAAGACAAGATAGAAAATACACAGACGTGCAGAGCCGCTCACACACTGAGGAGAGAAAGGAGCCGTCACACTAGGAAAGGTCAACCATCAGATATACACAACGCCGAGACACGGGGGACACAACATCTGACAGAGAGAGATGGAAGGTGACAAGAGAGGAGGAGAGAGATAAGAGGGGGAGAAAGAGAGTGGGTGGACTTATAGATGAGACGCAGAAATAGAGTTCAAGGGTGTGGAAGAGCAAAAGACAGCGAGGGTGAGAGAGACAGACTATAAGAGATACAGGAAACAGGGAGAGCAGTTGCACCGTCCTGACTGGCTATAAATATAAGAAGGCAGAAAAGGTCAATAGTTGGCGTCTGAGGCAGAAATGTTCCACAAGGGAGAGAGGCTCATTTCAGCATCTCATACGCCGCTCTGCTGTTCTGTCAGTGTCAGACAGAGAGGAACAATCGACTCTCAACACACGGTGATAGAGGAAATGTCATCCCCATGTGTTTCTAATGCCGACACACACAAGTATACCAACCTGCATGGTGGAGGAGATGTTGGAGAGAGACAGGCCCTCGAGGTCGGACAGCAGGCTCGAAGAGACGAACGAAGACTTTGGAGCGTTTGTGGGAGCGGGAGAAACTAGAGGACGTAACAGAGAAAACAGAGAGTGAAAACAGGCACTTCAAGCTTGTTAAAGACACTATCAAGTAGTGGGAAGCATTGCTGTCCATCGTAGAGTCTTTTTATGCTGCCACTGGGGGGCGCCAAAGCCTAGAATTTTCAAATTCCACACACTAACTTTTAAGATGCAATGATTGATTTTCTGAAAAACACATCAACTGACATATTATTGACTATAATTTAAGTCTGCATTGGGGTTCAATCATGGGCCATTTTTATCTTGCGTAATTTTATAGATGTGGCAGATACGGGTTTGTGTGCTTTCAAAACGTTTGTTTCAGTTTAGTGTTTATTCATCCTTAAGTTAGTTACTTCACTTTCACAGTTAGCTTGGAACATATTGTTAATAGTATTGTATATAGTGTTTTTAAACATTTTAATAGTCACCTCAGTGTCTTAGATAACTATTAGCAAGATTAGCTAGCTAGCTAGCACTGTCTCATTTATTAAAACATTTTGGCTCATCCTTCCACTGTTCCAACAATCACCAACTAAGGTTTGGTCGGAATAAATCATTTATTCACACACAGAGAAGCAGCGAAGAGAAACTGGGCACACAACCACAATATTTGCAAAGCTTATGTGCAAATTAACAGTTTATTTCAGCCACACTAGAGCTGTTGATTGTTGGAACAGTGGAACGATGAATCAAGTTGGTTTGGTGAGTTTTATTTTGTTTCTGTTGATTTTGAATGAAGAAGACAATGATAACAAGCTAGCCAACGTTTCCAACCGCTATCTAAGACACTGAGGTGATTATCAAAATACTATACTATACACAAAATTAACGGAAAATACTGCTAAAAAAATATGTACGAAGCTAAAAGTTAAAACTGAAGTAACTAACTTAAAGATGAAAAATCATCAAGTTTGTCGGCAAAGGTAATGTTAACATTTAGGCCATAAGACTCTTAAATAAATAATCAACAAACACACAAACGACAACACAATCAAACCCCTGTGCAACAGTTTGCATGCCTATAGCACAATATTTACTCTCCTATCAGCTCTCTGTTGGTGGCTCCTTCAGCTCCAGAGAAAAATATCTGGGTCATTAGTTGTTAGATGTTTGACTTTTCTCTCTAAGAATTTTTTTTACTGTTTCTTTCTCCTGTTTGATGTTGGCCAGGTGCAATGTTTGGTTAATCAGAGCCTGCGAAGTTGTGTGATAAATATTGAAAAAGGTGTGATATAAAGAGGAGATAAACTCACAGTCATCTAGATCCAGTAAGGAGACTTCCTTCTTGGATTTGACTTCCACCTGAAAAACAAACACAACGATGAGAAACAGAGAAAAATGACAATTCAAAACTTAAATATTGGAATTGTGTGTTGTGATATTCAGAGGATAAAATGTTTCAATTCTGCTGGCAGCATCTCTCAAGACGTGACACATTCATCCCAAAAACACAGATACTCCGCATTTATATGTAACACGTCTGGAATTTCCAATGACCAGTCATGCACAGTGTCGTGTCACAACCGATACACGCCACCTCGTGCGACTGAGGCCGGCTTGTCAGGTGTTGACTTGTGGGAATTACAACACACGCCTGCGGCTTGCAGCACAACAAGCCCAATAAAAACGCATTTAAACATACGAGCGCTTTTATCACCCTTTCTCCACAGCCTCCTAACCAACCACGGCTCCATTCACGTCACATAAAGAACCATAAAATTCCACTCTGCATACTCCAGCCCGAGCTGACGTCGAGGAGAGAGAAAAAAACCTCAAAACAACAGGACAGAGGAGGGAGTGAGGAATGAGAGTGAAAACAAACAATAAAGTTAGAGGCCGTATCTTATCAGATCTTCTCTGACTGTTGCTTAGTGGCGGTAATAGAGACGGAAACCTTGTTAGTAAATGGAGGTCTGGAAGAGCAGGAGAGAGGTGTGTGAGAGGAGGGAGAGAGAAAGATGCATAATTCATAGGCCATGTCCAAATGACAAACTGTATGAAATGAGAATTTCATAGTGCAGAAAAGGAAAGGGAGGGTGAGATAATGTGATGAGTATAACAGGTAAGAAAAAGACAGCGAGGGCTGAAAAGGGGACGAATCAAACACTAGAGGAGAAAAAATAAAGCTGATAACAGAGGAGCAAAATTACATCCCGCAGTATAAATTGTGATTTCGACGCTCTCGCCACATGTGTACCTGGGGAACAACTCCTCCCTGAGAACATGGTGTTTCTCCATTATCCCGTTTACAATAATATCACATATTCTACACCAGTTTAAATCTGATATTATTTAAGATATTAAAGGATATTTTAGATCAGGGACAAACGTTCAATTCTGATTGAAAATGAGCTGAAACTACAGGCTTTAGGAAGTACTGCCGTATTAAATGTTCGATAACAGCCCCACATAAACATCTGTTGTGCTTAGTGCCAGATAATGAACTAGAATTGCATGTACTGGGTTGCCACGGATACAAAGATCAATATAAACTGTCTTTGTCTATTTTTATTGTCTAACTCTTCATATATTAGCTGAAATTCACTCCAACATTTCTTACAGCGTAGTTGCTCTTCAAAGGCATCAATTCAAGGCCATTATGAAGACCATTAACTCTTCAACATACATACTGAATGAGAGTATTGTGATAACAAAGATTTATATCATTTACATTTTAGCT
>JAJHUR010122458.1:0-50498 GCA_027495735.1 Lutjanus campechanus | reverse complement strand
AGTGGGTGCCTAACTAGAATTAACAGGTTTCTACAAAAATGGTGATTAAAGACCCCCCACATGAGATGTGGCACATTAGATACACAGGACAACTGTCACTCTAGCACAGCCTGTATACACCCACAAAGAAGAGCTCTAATTAATTGTAATCACCTGTGTGGGTGTTCCATACTGTCGGTACACAGGCGCCTTAAATCAAATAACTTCTTCCTGGTATAAATGAAAATTGAATTCAGAAGCAATAAAACACTTCATGGCTCAATTTAGTACACTCTGGAGTTTTGCTGCTGCAGACTTACTTTGTCTGGTGTGACCTGCTGTTCATGGTGTCTAATGTTAGCAGAATTTAGATAGATATCGCTTTGTAAATTAAATTACTAGCAAAAGATTAACTTTATGGTGAAAGGAAACCAACTTTGATGGTAAAAGGCACAACAAGAACCATTAATCTGCAATTTCAAGATGGAGTGGACAGATATTTTGTCTACTACAACTGAGGGACTTATGGCAAATTGACGCTACTTCTCACTTGATTTATGACCACACTAAACAGTTTCTTGATGAGTTTACAGCCTCAATCACTAGGTTCAAGTATTTTTCTATACAGCATGATGTTCATTCATTTTGTGAATTGATCCCATTTAGGAAGAAATAGACAATAAAGCAGGGAGGGGCGCAGCTACCTTGTGATTGAGAAGTAGTTGTCAGTGAACCCATCCAGTGCAATTCATTAAGCCTGCCTCAGTGTTTTTGGTGCACTGTTTAGCTGTAATACAAGAAAGATTGCGATCAGGCAGGGAGTCATTTTTTCCTGCTGAACCGATGAGCCTAAACCAAGCATCACCCAACTCACAGTGCCTAACCCACTGGCTCTATGTTTTCATTCAAATATGGTCATTTCTGTTTCCAAAAAACAAAGATGGTCACAGCCTTAATACTAAACTTGAGGCTTAAAACCAAAAATCCACAAACAGATGGGTGACATCACATTAGGTGTAAACTTGTTTCAAGACATGATGAATCCTGCTGGTTTTTGATGAGGAGAGCTTTTGTTAACCAGATAAGCTGAGTTTAAGTTGTGTCTAGGTAAAGAAGAACATAACTAAGATATTGTTGTCTTATGTGACCCTTGTGTGGTGGCTTGGTTGGCTAAAAAGAAAACCTCAAATTTTAAATATTTATCATTAAAATTCAAGCCAAGTCTTGTTGAGAATATGGAGAAAGTTCTCTCATCTCCACGCCTTCTCTCTGCTTTAAACAAACCAGGACTTCATCCATCGATCTCACCTCAATGTCGCTTCTGACATTTTCCACATCTAAGCTCCCACCTCCTCACAATTACCTATCATTGTGTTGTCATTGCCTCCACCATCCTATTATGTACAAATGGAGGAGAGGGTTTGACAGTTTGTCAGGCCGGAGAAGATAAGATGGCCATTTAGCAGGCGTTTGCTCTCCTATCGTCTGTCTAGATTTAATTATACTGTTAGCTCTCCTCCCAGGAAAGGCTTTGAAGTCACTATGTCAGGAGAGCAGAGAGACTAAATGTGATCTGCTTTACCTGCAAGTGTACAGCGTTGAAGCTTCAGGGAGATTTAGGGGAGGATTTTCATGTACAGTAGAATAACCATTTTAATCTTGAAATTAATAACCATGTGTTTTTTCAGAATTGAAAATCCCCTGTCATAATCAGACCCTGATTTAACATGAATCCACCAAATTACAAGACCTAGCTCTGTTTGTGCCAGTTGCAAGGGAGCACTGCTGCAGAACCTCAATGCTGCATTCCCAGCAAGACAGTACAGACAGCTAGCATGACAAACTAACATGACAAGATTACGCGATAAACGTATGTGACCAATGAACATGACTAACTATTGTGACAAATGTAACAAGCTGATGTGAAAAACTAATGTAACAAGCTAATGTTGCAAACTTGTGTGCCAAATTAACATAAATATCTAACACGACAAACTAATGTCGAAAAATAACGTGACAAACCAATGTTGCAAACTAATGTGACAAACTAACATGACAAGCTAATGTGGCAATCCAACACTATCAAGGTAATGTGAAAAAAATAACATGACAAACTAACGTTGCAAACATGACATGCTAATGTGAAAATTAGTGTGACAAATTAATGTGGCACACTAATCTGACAGACTAACATGGCAAGCTAATGCAACAAACTAAAGGGACAAACTAATGTGACAAGCTAATGGGACAAACTAACATAAGAGGGTAATTTGACAAGCTAACTTCACAAACTAGCTTGACAAACTAACATGACAAGTTAACGTGACAAACAAACATGACAAACTAATGTGACTAGCAAATGTGACAAGCTCACATGACAAGTGAAAGTGACAAACTAATTTGACAAGTTAATCTGACAAGCTAATGTGACAACATGACAAACTAATGTGACAAGCTGACTTGACAGGCTACTGTAACAAGCTAACGTGACAAGCTTTTACTTGTCACAAACGAACGTGACAAGTTAAAGTTATGGTGAGGCCATCTATGGTGTCACAGTCAAATCCATCTTGAGTGTCAAATTCAAAATGTGTCATCATAACAGCGAATTAGAACTAACATGTAGTGACAAGCTAACCTAACGAAAAGCGAAAAGACTAAATGTGATCTGCTTTATCTGCAAGTGTACAATGTTGGAGCTTCAGGGAGATTTAGGGAAGGATTTTCATGTACTGTAGACTGGCTGTTTGGATCTGGAAATTAATAACCGCATATATTTTCAGAATTAAAGGTACCTCATCATAATTAGACCTTGATTTAACATGAATCCATTAAATTACAAGTGCTAGCTCTGTCTGTGTCAGTTGCAAGGGAGCACTGCTGCAGAGCCTGAATGCAGCATTCCCATCAGGACAGTACAGTGTGTAAAACAGCAGTCATAGCCAGAGGCAAAAGAGGAGTGACCCTTGTAAAATGTGACGATTTAATATGCGGCAGAGAGGGGGTGTTGTGAAATGAGCAGCGAGGCTATCCTTCAAACCAAGGACCTGAGTTCTGATGGACTTCCAACCACGCTAAAGAGTCCTTGAGCAAATCACGGAATCTTCACCGAAAAGGGAATTTCCTTGAGGGTATCGATATATAATGGATGAAGAATCTTTTTCAATCAAGACGTTGATGATTACACTTACTAGGAGACCTCGTACATGATTTTGTGGGGATAAACATATTCTTTTCTGAATGTGCACAATAATATGAACTGCGAAGGCTGTGAGGGAAATAGATGTAAATTCTGAAATTGAGTTGTTCTCCCTTTTAACAGCACAGATGCACTTCGTGTACTTTGGCTTTTTTATCAGTCTCCCTTTGTTGCCCTTTCCCTCCTCCCTCCTCTTTTCTTGTCTCTGTTGTTTCATTAGACCCGATCTATTGTTGCATTTGCTCTTTTGGGCCCCGCTCCTTTTTCTTTCCCTATCAGTTGTTTGCCAGGTGGTGAGTCTGTGAAAGCTGTCTGATTTATAGCAGCATAGAGGGGCATGCTGGACAGGAGTCTTCCACTGGGTATTCAGTAAATGTGTGTGTGTGTCTGCGAAAGACAGAGAAAGAGACTCAGTGTGTGTGTGTGTGTGTGTGTGTGTGTGTGTGTGTGTGTGTGTGTGTGTGTGTGTGTGTGCAAGTAAATGTGTATATGCAAGTAAAGAGGAAAAGTTATGCTAACTCATTTTTGAACAAAGACAAAGATACCATCGGTTTCATGGTCACATTTTAACTTTTGTCTTATTCCATATTATCCATATTTTGTGTTAGTATTACATGTAATGAGGGCTGTCAATAAAAGAAAGTTTTGACAAATTAACATGTAGTGACAAGCTAACATGACAAACAAAAATATGAACTGTATCCCGTTTAATATGTGCCATGAATTAGACATTTCTCAGTTTCACAAGTCAAGAAAGTAACCGTTTTTCAAGGGACATTAATGTTGGCGTTGGTGATGTTGTGCGAGACAAGACGTGTAGTTCGCTAAGCGGTTTCACATAAAACAAATCTAGTATGACAAATCTACCACAAACTGCGACTTTCTTGCCTTGTAAAAAACATTGACAGATATATGTGTAATTTGTGTTTCAAATGAGAAAAAAAAGTTTCCCACTGGGCACTCCGGAAGAGATGTGACTTTCACCTCTATATGTGACAAATGTGATAAGCTACCTTGACAAGTTAACATCACAAAATAACATGACAAGCTAACATGGCAAACCAGCGAATGTGACAAACAAATGTTAAAAGCAAAATGTGATAAACTAGCATGACAAGCTAACAAAACAAGCTAATGTGACAAGCTACTGGGTGCCATGGTTCAGCACAGATAACCAAGAGTACCTGGCTCACGTTTGCAAACAAAATTAGGATTGCGTAGTTTCAGCAAGACCAGTCAGACAGACTGTGCATTTTGGAATCAGTCCTCACTGAAGAGCACCCTACAAGGCACAGCCTGTAGCAGTTATATGTTATAGTTCTTCACAGTTATATGAAGAATGGCAATTGATAAATCTCAATCAGATATTCCTCTTTGTGTGTCTTGCTTATGTCTGTCATGTGTGCAGTCTGTTTGCGAATACTTACATGTAAAATGTATATAAATCTTTGTATGTGCTTATTGTGTCATTCTACATTTCCTGGTTCTTTTCTTTTTTAAAAATCTGCATTAACATTTGATGGCATTTGTGTTTTTGTGCTGAAGGTTTTCAGCAGTTGATTTAGAGATTTGGGTTTTCAGAAACTTGCTCTCTTTTAATTGGGACACAAATGCACAAGTCATGCCTGTCTCCCTACCTGCCCGCATGTCTTCACTGTCTGTCTGCCCGCCTGTCAGGCGATCTGCCTACCCTCTCATTCTCTTTCTGTTTCTCACAGTGATATAAAGGAACCAAAAGGTGCTAGGTTGCTAAGGTAACCAGTCTTCCTATCATTCCAAGATCTATCACAAGTGTGTTCAACAAGCCAGTTTAAGGTTGAAATCCATTTGAATTGGGAAAAGTGAGTCACGCTCAAGGTAAATGATCCTGAAGGAATTTTAAAAATCTGGATGTCTGCTGCAAACCCAGAAGTGATTGGTGATATTCTCATTTTCCTCGCTGCATATGTTGAGAAATGACAAGTGAATAATCAGGATTGCACCGCTGGTATGATCAAGTATATGACCACATTCTCAGTAAATATCAATATAAAAACAACAACAACATTGAGATATGTTGCTGTGAGATTTCTGCCTTCATCCCAATACAATGGAGATAAATGGAATTCTGCACATAACATATACAAAGCAGAAAGTTTGCTTATTCAGTCTCTTTCTGCGAGTTGCAGCTCTTTCTAACATACAGCGAGTGAGCAAACTCTGGTGGATGGAGTGTGAAAGATTTTCCTGATAGGAAGAAATCTCATCCTGAGGGGATGAGATTTTTTTAAAATTCATAGCTAACATAATTTTCTTAGGTTTTAACAATTTCCTCGGCTAGAATGATTAATATTTGTGATTTGCACACTGTGGTATTTTATGCCTACAATTGTAAAGGCTGTAATAAAGAGTAATATTGATTAATTGTCAGTTGATCTTACCATTGTGTATCAAGGTATCAAAGTCATTATCATTACACAACTATATCAATCATATAATTGCACAATGAAATAAGAGTTCCTTCATGTTAACACAAATACAACATGCAACATTAAATTCGGAGTAGAATAGAATAAAATCAAAACAAAACAAACAATAAATCCAAACAATAATAATTCTATAGGCATTCGTGTTACCTCTGACTGGGGTTTTAGGTTTTGTCGAGCCAGCACATGTAAAGAAAGCCTGGCTGTGTTCAGCTTCCTTCGTAGTACAGCCCTCAAGTCTCCGCAAGATGTAGGCCTTGATTTCTTTTGTTTGATTTTCCTGACCAGACATTAGCCTGGAGCAACCTTAAGTCCAAGCTGGGTCAGCATGCGAAGTAGCGAATTATGAGGGAGCTACAGGCTGCAGAATCTGTGTGTTTTGCCATTGCAGTCCGTTACTTATATTACCTTATGTTACTTACTTATCTTAACCTTCTGAATCTTGTAAGCGAGTCTCTTGTCGTCCATGTTGACTGCTGTATCGTCATCAAGCATCAAGAACATCAGCATTGATTTTTGGCCAGTGAAAAGGAGATGGAGCAGAAGTGCGCAAAACGTTGCAAGGACCAGACATGGATGTACGAAGAACTGGAAACAGCATTGGAGGTGAGCTTTTGCTCATTCCCATGAGAGCTTCTCAGTGGCGCTCGAAGCCAACTTCTGTGTCAGAGCGTCTGCGTATGCTTCTGCATTGCGCACTCGCCCATAGATCATGTGTAGTAGAAACTTACATTGGCAAAGGTTAGCATCTGTTAACCAGATGTTATTGGACAGAATGAATTGATTTTTGATATTGAAACATTGCATTTCGCAGGTGTTATGATGCAAAAAAAAATCTGCCTCTTATAGCCGCTTCTTTTGCAATGTAAGTCTATGGAGAAAAAGACTTTTTTGGCTGCAGCTCATCATGTGAAGTTGTCATTACACAATTTGGCCACTATTTCAAATTGGCTTCAAAGCCTGGCACACTTTGTGGTGCTTGAGATCAGGCTGAGGAGTTTCTCAAACAAATCACATGTCCCAGTGTGTTCGCTCATCCACCCTACACTTCTGTACACAGTCTCAGCTGAAAGCCTGACAATGTAACTGCTATTGTCGCCAAAATATCTTTTATTTGGGTGAACCAACCCTTTAATGTTCTTAAATGCAATGATCCACCTCTAAAGATGCTCTCTCTCCATTGGTAAACACCTATCTTTGCCCTTGGCCTTATTAAGAATGTTGCATACATGCCCCATACCAATTGGATCGCAGTAAAACAACATTTCACGGCAAAATTAATTCCAGTGGAATCTAAATCAGAGGATTAAATCAGGATGCACATGGAGAGGTGAAATTAATCCCATTATTATCCCTGTTTATTTCCATTAATTGCTTCTGTGGATGACAGATGGTGTCCGACTTTTACAACAGAGGAGTTAGAGAGGACAAGAAAAAAATAGAGAGAAAAACAAAAACATCAACAAGTTGTTCAGTGACACAGTGACCTGCAAATGAAATGGTTCACTCAAATTTGGGGTATTACGTGGTTTTATCAAGATTTGTAAGTTTTATGAGAGGTTTTAAGGGTTTGCAGAGTCCATCCGGTTCATTCTGGCACACACACACAATCAGACACACTCACGTACAGAGACACACAAGGGGAAAGTCTGGCAATGGTTAGGAGTTAATCAACCTGTTAATTGCCCCTCCGTGACAGGTTGATGTTTTTGTTTTTATCTCTCTCTCCTTCCTTCATCTTGCCTTCCTGTAAGATCCTGCTGTGGTAAAAATCGGACCCAATCACTCATTCGCAGAAGCAATTAACTGCAATTGGCCAGGGCTGATGGGAACTGTGCTCCATCACAGCGTGTGCGTATCTTTGTGTGAACTCCAGTGACTTTCTGTGACTCATTGTTTTCAACAACATTCATTCAGGAAAAGGGTTTTTTGTTGTGGTATACACTGTGCGAATTTGGGTTCTTCCAGACAAAAGATGACCAACGTGAAAGCAATGTGCCAATAACCTGGGATAACAGTCTGAGTGTCAGACAGTTAGAATAACCATCTCACAATGTGACTGCTGCTACAACTTTCATCTACTAATCAACCAATGAGAAGTTTATTTGTGCTATTTTAAGCATTCTTAGCAGACTGCAAATATTTTTACATTTAACTCAAGCTCTCGTTGCAAAATTGGTGCCCCAGGTTGGCCTCGTTCCCCAAGCCATATTCTCCTCCTCCTCTTCTTTGGATTTTTTTCCCCATACAGATAAATACCAATACTGCGACAGCTCAATTCTTGCTTTGCTTCACAGCAAAGATGGATGACACATGCTGATGACATTTTCATGTATACTGACTTGCCTCGTAGCTTATGATTCAATAGGTGAGGTCTTCGTACAGTATACACATGTCAAACTCGATGTTCTATCCAATTTTAGTAGATGCATATGGTAACTATTAGTGGCTGAAAGAGATGCTCTTAAGTGACTTTATGACGCAGTATAGAAAGGAAAAAGTCCACATCTGGAAGAGTTGGAGTGGATGGAGGCTCAAACAAACACAGGACTTTAACCCAGGAGACTGGAATTCATGTCCCACATGAAAACCAAAGAGTTAATGAACGTTTTAAGGTACATAACATTATGTGCATCACATAACTTGCGTTGTTGTGAGTCAATTCAGTGATGTCGTGTATGTAATGTAATGTACTTATTGTAACTCCAAACATGGTCTTATCCTAAATCTTCCCAAGAAGTTTTTGATTCCTAAACCTGCCCACGACTTTTTTTTTTTACCCACGTATTCTTGTTTCCGAAACCTACCCAAGTAGTTTTTGTGCCTAAACCTACCCAAACCACAACAGTCTTACAATGTGAACCACATGTTATAAAGGCTTTCTGGCTGCGTCTCTCAAACAGCCACTAAACGTTACCTTGTGCATCTTTATGAAATGATAAGGGGTGGTGAAAAACCTCAATATGTGACGAGTCTGGATGAGAAGGGGCTGAAGGATGCTGAAATCTCACAGTCTGTAGGTACCGTTAGAATTCAAGCTGTATGTGAATTATAATTATAATTGTGAGTAACTTCAGCAGTTTCCTTGAGCTTATTAACAATAGTTAAGTCATTATTTAGGCTGAAAGTGTAACTTTAGCCCAAAGTAACTTTGGCAACTTATGCAAATGTGAAAAATATTGCAAATCAGATTTTCTCAAGGCAAGAGAATAGAAAAAAAAAAATTGTTTCAGGTATTACATTTAAAGGTCGAACTCACATACATAGACTGAGAAAAAAAATGCATATTTTCTCTGCAGGATAATAGTATGTCTCTGAGGGTTTACATTTTCTGGTAATTGCCTTCCAGCATGATCTCTGGACCACAACTCTGGGGGAAAACCTTATCGGTTGTATGCTTGTCAGCTGTTGGTGTAATTCCTTTGCAAAACAAATTAATTACTTTAAACGTATTGAAGGTTGAGAGGTGCTGTGGGCCTCATTGGGATAAAATAATTATTAGAAAAACAAAGTTAGATTAAATTAGTTTTCCTTCCTTTTTCTTTACACCTGATTTAATTTTAATTTAAACGGTTATTGTTAAAGTGTGTTTAAAGGCCAGCTGGGTCTCATTAAGTGAAACACACACACACACTCACACATACAGCCTGCTGATGTTCGATAAGCAAGTGTTAACAGTGTTGAGTGGGAGTGTTGAATGTGAATATGGGCTGGCAGCAGCAACTTGTTGTCGCCTGCCTGTTGTGCTCATGTTCATGTTTTCACAGTGATTGTTACGTGGTTTGCGTTTCTTCAGTTCCACTGTTCCACTCTTTGGTTCCACTGAGCCTCTCAAGGTCTTGAGGAACTCTGAATGTATATCTCAATTCATTTTTGTTGCCTGTTATTTTATACTGTCATAATGCCTGCACATGGAGTTGACCTCAGGTCGCAGGTAATGAAAGCGTATACTTTTTTTAAATGTTCGCTACATAGAATATATTACAGAAAAAAAGATTGGGACAGTAGCCAGTTACTATTTTAGACGAAGCACTTCTGGGAAGTGGATGGGATTTTTTAGTGCTGAATCATGGTTTTGCACAAAACTGCCATAGTGCATGTGCATGTGAGTGTGTATGTGATTTACTCATCTACTTTATTGTTACACCCTGCTTTATGTGTGTGTGCGTGTGTGTGTGCGTCCTTTGCCCTTCATTGGGAATTCAGAGCCGCTCTATTTTTGTGCCTCACATTTCTCATCAATATTTTACTCCCTCTCCTCCTCTTCTCTCCCTCTTTCTCCCGCTTTCTCCCTCTCTCTTTCTTGGGCATCAGAATGAGGTTTTATCTATGCTCCACCACACACTATTGAAGGACTGGCTGGCTGGCTGGCTGGCTGGAATCCCGTTGGGACGATATGAGTTGCGTCTGGTGCTGTAAAGAAACTGCCACCGCCAGATGGTTGAAAACAATCCTTTCGCTATTTGTTTTTAACCTTTATTTTTACCCACAGTACGTTGACAGGGCCCAACACAAGCTTGCACACTTTTCAGCTATTCACGTAGGAGTTGTCCAGCACAACCGATCTCTTTGACACAGGGTCATTTAGCAAATCCACTGGAGCGGCGACGGTCAAGGGCAGGTCAGTCGATGATAGCTGTTGAATATAGTTTTGTCCAATCATATCCCCCCTGCAGAGCCAATTCCAGCTGCCCCATCAACACTAATGACACCACACAGACAGAAGGAGACAGAGGGAGGGTTAAAAGAGCAGAGACCCCATGTAGTGCGACATAATAGCAGCATACCCCCCCATACTGATGAACCAGGCCAGACGCTACAAATGTAGCTGAAGCTCCAAACATTTAACCTTTGAACAGGCATATCTGCAGGTGGCACTCTTTCAGTTTACTTCTCTGTTTGTGTCCATTTCAGCACTTCCTTCAAGGGCAAGTCCAAGCTGTGAGCGAGAGACGAGCTCTGTTTGTAATGCCTTATTTTACGGGTCTGTAGACGTGCAGTTTGTCTACAGGCAAGAATATGATTCAACATAAATATAACATAAACAAATATAAACATAAGAGCAAATTTCCAATAATGAATTAATGATGAATAAATGTGTACTTTGGTTTACTTATTGGAGCTGTTTGTTCAAGCAAGTTCCTCTGGACATCAACAACTGCTTCTTTAACACAACTACTGTAAGTAAACCATAATAACAGAACTCTAGTTTCCCTTTTATTAGCACCACATGACATTCTTCATAATTAATCTGTACAATAAAGAATTATGTAATATGACTGGCTGCTGCAGGATTGAATTTGTCTGACTTGAATCCAAATAACATGACTCAGCAGTGACATCGTGGTTATGTTTTCAGGTTGTCCGCCTCATGTCGTGAACACACTAGATCTAAAATGCCTTGAGGAATTTCTTCAGATTTTGGCACAAACATTCACTTGGATGCAATGATGAGCTGATCAGAACTGCGAGGTCAAAGGTCACTGTGACCTCACTAAACACTTTTTTTTTTGCAATAATTCAAGAACTCATATGCTGATATGACAAAATTACACACAGACACATGATAGGATAAAATAGCGTGATGGAATTTTATATCCAAAAGGTCAAAGATTAACTTCACAGTAACATCATGTACCCCATTTACACCTGGTTTTAAGATATGATCTGTGTCTGGATATGATCCAGGTAAGGATAAATGCTTTTTTTCATACCAGGTGTAAATGCTTTCTGATCAGAATGTTTGACCACATCTGATCTGATACACAATCCATACGAGAATCGGGATAATGTATTCAGATACAGATCCCATTTTAATACCAGGTGTAAATGGGGTGATAATGAGCAAAAACACTTGAGACACTCTAGCAGTCCTCTCTACTCTACTGTAAAAATAGTCTCTAAATGAAGACAGCATGTTTCTCACTCTTTATTGGAATCATACATGCAAATATAATATGATGACTTAAACTTTGCCAAAAAAATACACTCATGCTTAATAGCTTTTATTGAATTCCTTCAAAGTCTTTACTACATATATAACAAGAGTCTGGACAGATATGGATGTAAACTGCAACTTGAGTGGTTGGTGGAGGCGTACAACCCTGAGGCGGTAATTCTAGTTCTTTTACATATTTCAACAATATTATATAGTCAGATATTGGTTCTACACGATGCGTGTAAGAGCTCATCATACTTATATGTTTAATGCATTTACAAGTTTTATGTTCCTCTTGTATCTGTGAATCTGTGAATAAAACAATCATACAGTGAATAGTGGGTAGTTCAGTCAGCAAAGTCTTGTATAGTCCGGACCCAAAGCAGACTCTCTGGAAGTCTGCAGAAAATCCACATGATCCACCCCCCTTTGCGGACTTCATGAATTGTGGATCTTTCATGCTACTCTCTTTCAGCACCCTTCAGTTGATGTCAGTGATGGTGGGTAGACTACATTGGAATTCAGATGTACTGGCAAGGCCACTGGCGTACTACAAACCTGGATCTGAGTTTCTCAGTGGTGCAGAATACTTGTTGCAGGATCCTTTAAGCAAGAAGCTCATTACCGGCTTCTTTCTCCAACCCTGAAAGACTGAAAACCGTCTGAAGTATATAAAACTTTAAATGATATACATGTATATTAAAAAAAAACACTCAAAGGTTTTATTAGTCAGTCATCTTTAAAGGTTGTGAGGATCATTTTAAACATCATCTCAGCTACACACGATTCACATCACAGTATTATTTGTTGAATTAATGAGATAATTGAATTATGGTCCCAGATTCAAAAATGAATGTTTCAGTTTAGTGAATTGATTTAATCCAATTAATCAACTCACTAAACCCAAAGGTTTAATAACATTTGCAACTGAAACCTCCAAAATTAATTATATTCCTAAAATATGAAGGCAAGTGGAGCACTTACAAAATGACTATATCATAATTAGGCCTATATTTTGCAGTTACTGTATTGAAGTCCTATGAAACAGCTAGTGGAGTACTTATTGCTTACTATTTTCCTGTAAAACAGGCTGCTAGGGATGATTGTCTATTTGCATTTACAGTAGCAAAATAGCATTGCGTGTTACATCCCTTGCCATGCAGCTAAAGTGGTCCCTTGGTGTAGAAAGGAGAGTGCTCCTATTAGCTGTCTGTTCCCAGACTGAGAGCTTTCGATGAACACCGTCACACCGGAACCAAAATAGCCTCAGAGGACAATGGAAGCCAGCTTGATGACAGGGAATATAAAAGAAAAGACAAACTCTCAAATACTATTAAAATGCCTGAAAATATCTACAAAATGACCTTTTTGTCATGGGTTGGCCAGAAACTGGCATATATATTATGTATAACACAATACACTTTAACACTTAAACACTGATTATGGCCTCATGGGATCTTTAAGTTCAGCAAGTTTGCCATCAGATACACAGACTTTGGATGGAACTACTGTTGCTAAAATTTTCTACTTTTGATTATACTTTTTAAAAAGTCCATAAACATTTCTAGCACTTTTTATTTTTTAATTGCTTTAGTTTTAATGTGAAAAACATTACTTTCCCTTCAGAAAAACTGTAGCAAGCACTTACTTACCTACAGGGAGCAAAACAATGCTTGCTAATTAATAATCAAGCAACTTTAGAAAATTCTGGCTGTGCTCCATCCACATGTGTTTGTTTTTGTTTTGTTTTTTTTCCTGTATGTGTATCAGAATAAAGGTGTGATTATAGCGGGCATTAGCCCCTCTGCCTGCCTTTATTAGGCCACACATGAAGGGCTTTATTTCATCAGAGCTGACACCCTCCCTAGGAGTCATTTCTTTTTGCAATTTTCTGCTCGGTTTCATGTTCCATTACCGGCAGATTATGCTTTTTCTCTGTCTTGCACATACACTCATTTATGGATGAGCTCACGCACAAACACATTTGCAGAACTTACACACACACACACAAAGCTGCACACATATTGTGAACGCTCATGATCCCGTGCTCTATTGTTATTGGACCACAGGTTGCTGAATGGTGAATAGGAGAGCCTGCCTAGAGGAGAGGACAGTAGTTAAACCAGCACTGAATTGCTTTCTTTACTATGAAAGTAAAATCAATTCCAAAACCTATTACCTGTATGGATGATTTAAAGGCACTCGGAGAAAGAAAAGGTGAGCTTTTTCTCCCCATTTCATCCTAATTTCTCTCTGTGTTTACTTATGTGTGTATGAATGCATTTTGTGTGCGTGTGCGTGTGTGTGTGTGTGTGTGTGTAAGGGAAATTGGCAGGAACCTCTATAATATTATATTGACTCTGAAGGTGCTGAATCAACGTATTATGATTCTTTTAAAGAGGCACTCCACAGAATTGATATTTGAAAGTCAATTTACCAGTCACGAGGAGGAGTACTGCTAAGTGTGTGAAAACAGGACTGCCTAAAAACTTTGTTCTCGTTGGTTTGCTTTGGGGCGTAACCAAAAAAGTTGTTTATTAACTTAATCTTTGCCATAACCCCAAGATTAGACACATAAGATACCTCTCACCTAACTGTAAGAGATGATTTTTATTTTTTTGTGATGATTGATATGTGTAGATTTAATTTTGCGTAGGTACGGCTGAAAACTTCCCTGCATATTTCAAATGATTTTAACTGAATTCTCATATTGATCATCATAATGTTGTAATGGAAATATGTACAGCTAAAATATATTGACATTTAGATGACTAAATTATGTCCAGCAACACCAATCTGTTGAGATAGTTTTCTGTATCCTGATATCAGTGTAAGTCAATATCTTCCAGCCTAAATGTGTTTACAAGGCACACTGTCAGTTTCCATTTACATAGGAAAACATGAATGGTATATTCTGTGAGGCTTCATACTTGACATGCATTAAATAAGCTGGTCCCATATTATATGTGTGTACTCAGAAACGGGCTGAACTGGTCATAACCAAAGCATACTACCTCCTGCAAAAGCACACCCACCATCGAGGTGCAATAGCAAGTTTTTAGTGAATCCTGCGTTACAAACTGGGGGCATAGACATCTAATGCAGATGTTCTTAAATGTTTTCTGCCTTTCTTCTATTTTTGCAAGCAGATGCCTACAGGTGACCTATAACTGACATGTATTAGCTGGAAAACACCATGTGACCACAACATGTAGCCTTCTAGTCCAATTTCAAATGTGCATGCCAGGATACAACTTTGCTCTAGCTGTATTGTTGTCTGGGTGAAAACAGTAGACGTTTAGAGACATAGGGCTTATACACACTTAGCAGTGCCAGAGACAGGTTGTGAAAACGAAAAGGTAAAAAGGGCATGGAAATTTGTCATAAATCTGGAGAAAAACTGAGGCATTGTGACCGCAGGAGGAAAGTCTCCTGGGAATATCAGGAGGGTTGGCAAGTACACACATAATCGTGAGCCAAAGTGCATTTTTCAATATTTTGTCTTCCACTTGTAACTACTGTGATTGTATGCTGGGCTCAGAGTGCTGCCAAAACATGGGTGAGCTCCATATGACTCAACCTGAATGGATCCTGAGTAGACGTAGACAGAAGACTGAAGCCGCTTCTCTGCTAACTTGCTGCTTTTGCACTGCAGGCTGTGCAGACATTATGTCTTGTTTACATCTGTCACAAGAGGATTCTTCTAAGTATTATGCTGCAATATTGCAACTGTGATTCATGGCTACTTGGCTGGATTATGCAGAACAGTTCTTTCATGGAGTATGAATAACTTTGAATGCACCTTACAGGCTTGTTTTTGTTGTGCTTTGACAGGTAAAAACATTAGGTTTCCTTCTTTTGTCTACCTCAGAGTTTAACTCTGTGTGGTGTTGAGTGGGGTCAGCCTTCAGTGCTGTTGAGTGTAATCATAACACACTTTTCCATGTCAATGTGTACAAACAGCTTTATTCATCACGCTTCAGTTGGTTGTTGGGCCGACAACTGTAAAATCCAAAATAGCTCTTGACCCTGCATTTAACCTGGACAGATGATGCTTATTGTTGAATCTCCACCGGTGTATCATCATCATCATCATTTCCACTCTCTCTGTGTCATCAGTGTCCGCCTGCTCGACTTAGCTAATTCCAGTGTAGTTGTCAACAGTCCCAGTTCCCATCACAGAGAGCCACAGATCAGGTCTTTCCAATCACATGAAGACAATAAGAGCAATAAAGTAGCCAAATCAGTCTCTTGCCTTTCTGAAAATGTCTCATATCGCATGACTTTTAGGCAAATTATGAAATAATGCTGTGATGTTTGTTATTAGCTGCCTAGTAAGGCTGTGAAAGACCATTTGCTTTTGGAACTCTCCACACCTGCAGTCTTTGCTATTGTACTGAATCTCTGGACTTTAAAGTTACCAAGACTACAACAAAACCACCCCTCCACACTGACAACATTAACACCACCTTTTGCTGACACTGGGCCTCATGCATGAATGGATTCTTACTTTTCTCTTACAACTGTTCTTAAACAAAGCAGTAAGAGGAAAATGGGAAAATCTTTTGTAGGATTCATGAAACGTGCACAGACAACCAACTCTGGTCTTACCCACCCGAGTGTCTTAATACATCGCATTTGATCTTAAATTGCATGCAGGTGCATGGATGTTTGCAATTAGCATTTAGAAATGCCCCAATAAATCCTTATAAGGGCAGCAGAGGGTTAGGTGTCATGTGCAAACCACAAAGCAACAACCCACTGACATGTGACAGATTGCGATTATTCTAAGGAAAAAGAAGAAAATGAAGGAAAAGGAAAGAGGGGCACATTGGAGCATCAATTTTCGAGAGGTTTCTCTGTCGGGGTGCAGCAGGTGCAGCCAGGTCGTGCACCTCCAGATCAAATCTGTTCATACGAATGATTCATGCAACAGGCCCATCGTCTAGTTTGATGTGAACTAGTCAACTCAGTCACATTAGTCCATTGTAATGAGTGTATGATTAAACAATGAAGTAAATTTATATATTATTGGTTTAATAGGTGATTAAAAGAAACATACCACAGTCTTTCAACAAGTAGAAAATGGTTTTAATACTGCATTTGAAGAGAAGGAGGTGGGCGGAGCTTTCCAGAGTACATCATGTCTTGTGGGCACTGGAGGCCATTTTACTCCTGCTGTGGTTGTAAAAACTCTGAAAGAGTCCATGCACACACTGAACATTTTAACTCTTATCAACACTGGGGGGGTATGTCACTCTTGCTGTTACTGTAATAAAGAGACCACATACGTTGACACTGTATATAATACACTAGGGAATTCACCGTGCGTAAACATAGGAAGTGAGGTGTTGTTTAAGCCTGCACTTTCAGCATCTTCCTCGGCTTACTGTAAATACATCTCAAATGTGCCAACTGATAAAAAAATCACTAAATAAAAAATGCAGTTTGCTGCTAAGTCAATTTTCTCCCTTGTCCAGAGCTTATCCTGTATATTTTCATTTCCAACAGCCTGGGTGTCTTTTCCTGTGTGGCCTGCCAAAAAACTGTGCTTTTTTCAGAAGCATTGATACTCCAGATATACTAAAGAAATGCATATATTAAAACAGAGGATATTATTTGAAGGCGTGCAGACGGACACAAGAGGATATATGGAGCCAAGGAGAGAGAGAAGAGCATGTTCTTGTAGTCCAGAGTCTGGTGGTGTGGTGGTGAGTGCGAATAGAAACACAGCAAGGGTCACTGAGAGGTGAGCGTGAGAGTCTGAAGAGCACAGGAGGAGACAAGAGGTGATAGACGGTGTGGAAATGAGTGTGGACGAAGGAAAAGACGAGAAAAATACCAGAAATTGCAGCAATTTGTGAGTATTTGAGTGTTTTTTATAGGATACGTCACTGACAGCATCATTGTGTTTGTCTTGGCAGGCATGTGTGTCATCAGTGGAAATATGAGGTCCAGCACAATTGCTGTCAAAAATAGTAACCACTTTAAGGCTGTAAGATTGTGCACTCTTAAGCTTCCTCCTGAAGGGCTGAGGTTCTACCTAGAACTATTTGCTTCTTAAGAACCGTTTTTTGAAGAAAGGGTTTGTCAAGGGTTCTTTCCAAGAGGGTTCCATTGAGAACCCTTTTCATCAAAGAAGAAAGAGTTTTTCAAAAATTGTTGAACGTATGAAACCATTCATTGTTCCAAGATTTTTAATGAGTGTTCTACTGTAGATAAAACCCTGCAAATATAAATGGGCCCTCTGTAGTACCCCGTGGGTAGGTTCTTGATGAAACCCTTGGAATATAAACAGGTTCTTGTAGGACCCATTTGATGGGTTTTAGATAAAATCACTGGAATATACAAATGTTTTCTGATAGAACCTCCCTGTCTGGGTTCTTTTTAGCACCCTTAAAATGTGGAAAGGTTCTGGATAGAACCCCTAGACGGGGTTCTGGGTGGAACCATTTCATCATAGAATGGTTTTCTGTCAAATTTCTCATAGGGGATTCTGGATGGAATCTTTCACAGATGGTTCTGTGTAACCTTTATGTTGGGTTCTAAGTAGAACCCTCCGAAAGGGTTTCAGGTGGAACCTGTCTAAACAGTTCAGGAACTAAAAAGGGTTCTCCAAAGGGAACCAATGAAGCCAGTGAACCCTATATGGGTCTAGTTAGCCCCTCTATTTGTGTGTGTGTGTGTGTGTGTGTGTGTGTGTGTGTATGTGTGTGTGTGTGTGTATGATACAGCACGTCTTTGCTGCAGCCGTGCTTTGGCAGGTGTGTGTACGCCATCATTAATTTTATGTTAAAGTAGCACTCATTAACTCCTCAGGAGATTTGTGTGTGTGTGTGTGTGTGTGTGTGTGTGTGTGGAGGCTGCTCTACACTGAGGATTTCATTTGGCTCGTTTAAACAACATCAACACTAATAGATGAGTGTCAGCGGCGTTATTGACAAGCAATCTATGATTCATTCTCGACCTCCTCATCCGTAAACCTGTTGCTACTCGCTGATGAGCATGGCTGCCTTTGATAGGCTTTATTAAAGATGTTTATTTCATCCTTGAGGTTTATTTTTATCATGTATTATGTCCAATGAAGGGAATGTATATAAACTTAAAGCACAAAACAATTACTCGTAGGTGGAGGTTAGAGGGTAGTCTGTTCTTTTTCTTGACCTAAATTAACACTAAAGATAGGTGTTAAGATGAGTAATTAAAGCATATAAAAGACAGAATGTGAGTGAGGTCATTAAATCTGCACTGAGGAAATAACACTGATCATTAGCTCTGATTTCAGACATTTCCCTTTTTGCTTAAGAGCCACACACTTCCCAGTTGGGGTCACTAACTCACTCTGTGCTGCTTGTGTCACTGTACAAAACAAGCTCTTTTTCTTGGAAGAGATGTGGTTTTTAAATATTTAGTTTACACGTTGGATGACATTTGTTCCACTACTCCTGCTTTTTCTAACAATGTCACCACTGCGCCTCTGCAGATGACAGGGTGATATGGTGAAATGTACTGATGAATTTGTTGAAGGGTGCAGTAGTGCAGTGGTTCCAAAACAGTATGCTGAGGCAAGTCCAGGTGTGCCTTGGGATTTTGTGACGACCATACTTTATTACTGTAATATTCAACTATACAAAAAGTTATGAATGAAATTTTTATTTCAATTTCAGTACTTTGTAAACATTAATTTTCCAAAATAGAGGCAAATTCTATACCGTAAAAAATCCTTTAAAAACCTTCCCTCAAAGTGATCCCCAGTTGTCGCTGTTGCCAGATGGTGCGATTTTGGCTTATCCTTTGGGGAAAAAAAGTTTTGAAAACCACTGCCTCCGGGGATTTTTTTCTGTTTGCAATCACACTGCCGATACACAAGGTGGTCTTTAGTGACTGTATCAAACATGTCCAAAAATCCCTTTTACAGTAACGTGTGCTTAATGCTGTGAAAGACTCGCAGTTTGGGCAGGTGTAGGCACAAAAGTATTTGGGTTGTGTTGGGTTCAGGATAACATTGTTTGGGGTTACAGTAGCTACAATATGTTACGTACATGATTTTGTCATGCCACTGAAGCAACTCACAAGATGAAAGTAACATGACATCATGTGACGCATATAATATTATCTACCTTACAACTTTAATAACGTTTTGATCTCACACGGGACACAGACCTCACTCTCCTGAGTGAAAGTCGTGCGTTTGTTTGAGCCATCCATCTACCTCACCTGCTCACTGTGCAGACCTCTCCCTCTTTATACTACTTTGACAATCTGGTGCATCTCATACGGGCCCATATGTGTTTACAGTGAAGTCACTTGAAAGTCTGGTGCGCCTCTTTCAGCCACTAACAGGTATAGTGTTTGAGTTGTTGAGGGGCGGAGACAAATTGTCAATATGTGATGAGTTGGGAATGAGACTTGGCTTCTGCATCTGTGGTTCTTTCTTTTTAAAGGCTACCATTGTGAGCTGTTGTTTGCACAGCTAAACAGCTGGACCAATCACCATACACTTGCAACACTCAAAGTTCCTTGTGTGCTGGGAGAGTAAAATCTGAAGTAGGAGTTCAAAACAGCTTTTTAAGAATTGCACTTGTTCCCATTTCCTGCAGTGTGGTCTTCCAGCTCGCTGGTGTTGATGATTGCCCCCCTGGTGCCCCAACATTGGAAAAAGTGCCACAGAAGTGTCCTCATGGATACCCTTGTGGTAGATAAGACAGGATAAATGCTCTCTGCAGTGGCCTACTGTCCAAGACAATGTGATGAGGTGACCTCTAGAGTGTCCCTTCAGGAGACAAAATGTGATAAAATGCATTAGGACTTTCGGCACACTGGTGCCCAACCGCATACAGCTGGTACCCTTTTTTAAATTTTTTTTTGGTCCTAGTCCAGTCTGCCACTGCCATTCAAGTGTATCTCACCACTTTTATGTGGTTACTTTTAAGTGACAGGTAAAATCTGCGTATGACTAAGGTATTTGATGCCAAGATGACCCAATCACTAGGTTAACAACACTAGGTTAAAACTTTCATGATGACTTTTTGAACTGTTATATTGTCTCACAGTTTCATCAGAGGCAAAGACATGTTGAGTCTTCTGCTTGATTAGATAACATATAAATAACATATAAAGTCGATGACAACCTTTATTTTTCCACCCTTGCATCTGCGGCTGCATTAATGTGTTGGGCAGGTGTGGGACAAACATCATCCGCACCTCCATCCTTTTCTGCGCAGTGCATTTCTGAGCCAGGTTCATTTCAGATTATGCAAAATTTAAGCCCCAAACTGAAATAATTAAGATCCTAAAACTACATTTTGACAGAGCCTCACTATAGGATATGGCTTCAGGACCGGTTAATGAAGCAGGACTCACCTTAAGGCTGCGTATTTTCTCACTTTTAACTTAATTTAGCACAAACAAGTTGACACCTAAGCCTGGGGCTTTTGTCGACTAATGAAGTTTTAGGGCCCCGGGGTAGTTTCTAGTTTGCCTCAACCCAATTTTACCACCTTTGCAGAATTTTCTCAACTTGACCATACACTTAGCTGTTGTCTTGTCATTAGCAGTAATAAATCTCAGTGTGCTTTGCTGTGTTTTGGAAATTCAGTAACACTGTTTATTGTGTCACAGCACAAGACATCGGATGGTCTCTGTCCACACTGAATCAGTTAAATATGCACTTCTATCATGTACTTATCAGCTGTGCAGTCACTTTACTAAAGTCAAAGGTGGTGAGTACTTTCCATCTTCCTAAATTGAAACTGGGTGTCAAAGAACAAAGGTTCAACTCAAAATGATGCTCCATGTCGCTTGCACCTAGTTAGGACATGCATATAGAAAACAATGCACTCAAACTGATTTTGTTGCTGTCTCTCACTCATGTCACATTCAGTTAAGATGCAGTGTAACACCGCTTCCTAAATGGAAGTGCTGTGAACAAGTGAGCAAGCAAACATCAGATTGTTTCAGTTTTTCCCCGTGAAGATGCCCTAACGTGCTCCATGCGTCAGTGAACAGGGTATGCAGCATCTCACATATTTGAAAGAGCACTTGCCCTAGTTCTATTTTAATGCACTTGCCTCACCTCCAGCCTATTTTCTTTGGTAAAAATCAACACTGACGTCCTTACCGTTTCTGTTTCCCTGCAGTCAGCAGTCAACATGGCCAACAACAGGCTAATTTACAAGGTTGAGAAGTGACACATCTTATATGATCCGCAGCATCCTGTTTTTAGGGATATTCTCAAAAAGGACGTGGTTTGGGAGGAAAACAGAGATCTGTTGGGAGATACTACTACATAAACTGTTCCCCAACAATACAGAAACAAGGCTGACTTAAGAAAATTATGTCAGAATAAGACTAAGAATAGACTGTTAACTTAGTCATTTGCTGAGGGAGAAATCACAAGCAGCATCTTTGCAGCATCGCTCATAGTATATCTGGACATTTTTTCATGAACCATCTGCTAGAGTTTGCTCACTCATATGTTGGTGTGTGTTAGGAAGTGGTGCATAAAACAACACTTCTACAAGGACATGCAGGAAAACAACACCAAGTTCACAGATGTGCTCAACATTCTTATATTTTCCAGGCTGATGTGATTATTTTATGTTGGTCATTTGAAACCATATTTTGCAGAAACCATGAAACCATTTAGTCTAAACCTGATTTAATACAGCTCAGTCACTTTAAATGAAAATGGTTATTTTTACTTGTATTGTATATTTTGTAGCATTAAGAGTATTGAAGGCTGGTTGGTAAAAGTTTTTGTTCTTTTCCAGAAATCTGTTTGTAAATCCATTATAGAGAAAGTGAATAAATATTGAACTCTACAGTATATCGTCAAAGGTCTTGGAAATATTGAGATATTACTTTTTTATTGCCCAGCCCCGTATTGAGCTGAGAATGAGCCATGGTCATAAATATGCACATGCACGCTGCGGGCCTGGATGGGCTTCATGCTTATTCACAAACCTCTCACCTCTTAAATAGCCTTAGAAGGCCACACACTGACTGTCAAATGACCACATGCTTGTTTTTCTGCTGCACTCTTAACTTCTAATCCACAGAGAGACAGAAAGAGAGCGATTATCATCATCCTCACATGAACCTCTGCTGTGTGAGACTGAAAGAGAGAGAGAGAGAAAAAAATCAAGGATCTTCAAACTCCTCCTGAGAAACTGAATTCACTGAGGGCATTATTCAACAGTGTGCAATTGTAAAAGATGCGAGAGAAATTTTCAGGCCTAAAGAGTAATGTTATGAAATGGTAAAATATAAACCTTTACTGTGGAAACACTCTGGAGTATAACATGACAAAATGTTAAGAGAATGACATTTAGCGGCGGGTTATTCAGAGCAGGGCAGCAGCCAGGAAGGTTGTGAAATGCTCATAATGACATTTACAGTAACCTTTTCCTGTGACTTTTTAAAAAGGGTTAAAACCACAGAGACGGAAAGATGGGGCTATGTTAGGTCCTTCCCATTAATCAAACTGTGATTGCACTGGGCCACAGCCTGAGGGCAATTTCTCTTCTCACTCATTAAGGACTGAGGAGGAGGAGGAGGAGGAGGAGGAGGAGGAAGAGGAGGAGGAAGAGGAGGAGGAGGACAGGGCCTCACACATAAAACACTCAGAGCTGCAGGGTGGACTGATGAGTGCAATATTTTTCATTTAACCAGTCAACCTGGACCCAAACCCTCTGATAAACCTGCTGGAGTCTCTTTGAGCTGGAAACTGAACCCCTGCTGATTGTTTACCTCCACATCACTGCAAATAATGCAGGAATTTTACCATCTATTTTTTTTCTCATTAACCTATATTAAATATCCAAGTTTTATTTAGTTAATGTAATTGAACTTAAAATTTCTAGCATTTATTTTCAGAACACTACATAACTTATAAAGTTGAATTCTTGTAACTTGAAGTCTTTTGATTTGATGTGATGAGTTGAATGAATCATCGATCAACTCACTGTGACGGCCCGTATACAGGACTCTGACCAGGAAGTAGCCTGGTTGTGACAAAATGGGGGCTCATCTTGTCACAACCTGGCTCAAAGGAAGGACAAAATATAAAGACCACACATGACTCAATAAAGTAATATAAATGTATTTAAGTAAACTAAATTAAGTCTATGTGTAAGTCAGTTAATCAATAATGTTTGCAGTGCATGTGTGTGTGAATTTGATCAGGTGTATATGAACAAAAAACCCTCCACAATAAGCAAAGTCCAACCAAACCAAGCAGACCAGAGAGGAGAGATACTGAATGTTCAGGCACCAGAAACCAAACAGAAAATAGGTCAGAGGCCCAGGGGCTGTCACATCATTAAAATAAAGTTTTAAATAAATATGCTCACAAAATTAGCTGCCAAGAGTTTTATGTTAAAAATCTGATTTGTCATTATTTGGATGTTTGGAAATTAAATGTTTGCAATTGAAAATGTTAACTTATTTGTTGTTAAATTACTCAGCAATTTTTGAAATGCAATGTTTTGGGTTTCTATAACTCAAAGATTCAAGTTTATCTAAAGAGAAAAAGCTCAGCTGAAATTCTGTCAGCAAAATATTATTGGTTGGTAAAAACTTTTCAGTACTGAAGAGTCTGAGTTATGCTCAAATATATATATATATTTTTAATGTTTTAATTTTTACAGTGTACATGGCATCATCTCAACTGAGTTAATAGCTTATTTGACTAGAAAACTTTACTTCATGAATCATTAAAAAATTATCCCAACTTGTCTTTTCAAATTCAGTTCAATTAAAACTAACCTGTTTAAGTTAAAACAAAATAGCTATTTTTACTGTGCAGAGAGCTAAAGCAACTCATTATCATTAATAAAATGAATTCAAACTGTGTTCTCTTGTTAAAAATGTTTTCATGGAAATTCATGCATGAATGTTTTATCATTTCCAAATTGCTCATTATTATGTACAAATGTGTTTAGGAAACTGTGGTTATGCACATTAATTATGGAGAAAAAAGCTGTTAAATGGAGCTGATTTAAGGGAAACGCTGCTTTGTGAAACACTGATTATGAAAGACCTACAAGCAAATGTGATGAGACATTTACCAAATGCTTGTGAATGAGACCTACTGCTGTCAGAGGAATGGGAAATGACTTCTGCGGGCAAAATTTTTCATTTCATTCTTGTCCAAATTAGATTTCACCTTACAAATGTCATCCCCAACATATCTGGATCCCGTGATGGCTGATATTTTTTTCTTTTCTCCTCCAAAAACCAATCAAATATCTTCATTTTTGGTGCTCAGAGTAAACATAAAGGTAATGTTTGTGAATCTGTGCAACCAAATGAATGAAAAGCTGCTCCTCCAACATTTTAAGAGGCTGCTGACAATATCCTGCTGACATTTAGCAGTCACTGCCTCCTGACAGAGGTGGAGAGGACGGAGCGGTGCAGCTGCAGCAGAGCACATATCCTGAGGCCATTCAGTCCCTAAACTCAGTGAAGCACAGTCAAATGTTGGAACACCTGCCCTGAGAATAGAAAATTCATGGGCTGTAGGAGATGGTGGAGTTGGGTTTTATCAACTAAAAGTGTGTTTTTTAGCCACTGACCTTTAAAAAATTCAGCAAAACACATCGCCACACAAACAACTTAACACTTGCTCCGGTAATAATACTGACTTCATAAAGCTGGTGTTATACGCTTCAAACTAAAAAGGAAGTCCTCTAAAAATTATTGAGTGGACTTAACCAGCCACAGTGGTGGAAAGTAGCTAAGTGCATTTACTGAAGTACTGTAGTTAAATACAACTGAGGTCTTACTTTACTTACTTTTACTTGATACTTCTACTTCACTGCTATAGTTTCATATTACTTTGCAGAAACATATGATCAACTTAAATATGAGACATTGCTGCAGATTAAAATTTTTCTTTTCTTCTTCATTTGATACCCATCATGTGAATGGAGGCATTCCTGAAATATACCCTCCACATTTTATGCATTTTTTTTTTTATCAGAAGCCACAGGTATGTAGTATAGCCATACTTTCAAATAAATGTTGCATTAAATCGAGGAATACTTGAGGTGAGTGGCTGCGAACAAAACCAAACAAAGTCTTTTTTCTAGATCTGGGTACAAAAAGATATCATTTAACTGGAGAAATCTGAATACTTCTTGGTACTGGGTTTGTCTTGGTATTGACCAAAATAAACGCAGTACTGAAATAAACCCAGTACTGAAATTTCTCCTGTGTACCAGTGTACTTTAAAGGTATACCCTGCCATATGTTCCACCACTGCAAATATATGAAGTAAATTCACACTTGATAACAAAAATATCACCTTGCTAAAAGTACAAAAAAGATACAAGAACTTTGCATTGCAGAAGGTCTCCAAATTACCTTTGATATACTAAATATTTAGTCCTTTTTGCACATTTCTTCCAAGCTGTACTAAATTTGAATTGAGCAAACAGGTTGTGGTAGCCTACAGCAGTTAATGCCCAGGGGCCAGGTGCAGACAAAGGATTTTGTTTGAACAGAGTGTTTATTTTGCATGTCAGTTGGTCCACCTGTTGTACTTAAAGCTGGGCGTGGCACAACTAGTCTTTACATGCAGGTTGTTTCCAGTGAGAAGACTGTTAGAGCTGTTTAATGCAGGAAGTATGTTGAATAGCTGGTTTATTTTTGAGCGGATGTTTGTGTGCTCCACTCCAACACAAGCAGTTCCTATTCTTAAAGGTAAGAGTATGCAGGATTTGTCGGCTGTTGTAAGCACACCAGAAAGATACAGTAGTTGATCGTTGAGACTCATTCACAG
This sequence comes from Lutjanus campechanus, assembly GCA_027495735.1. NCBI lineage: Eukaryota > Metazoa > Chordata > Actinopteri > Lutjaniformes > Lutjanidae > Lutjanus > Lutjanus campechanus. Next base: position 24,132 of record JAJHUR010122458.1, on the reverse strand, counting down.
CAGTCAGAAAAGCACAGCAAAATAATGAGAAAATAAGAAACTACATGCAAAGGCAAGGGGGTCATAAGTGATTACTGAGGGGGATTTTTAAAATATTTTTTTAGGAAAATCTTGCATAGTATGCTTTTAAGTGTAAGAAAACCTGAGATCCCACAACCCACATTCACAACAAACACACACACACAAGCAGGTTTGCTACTTTGTCTGGTCAAAATATGTGACTGTCATTCCTCAAACATAAAGTTGACTTGTTTTAGACATTTTATTTTAATTGTTGTAATTTTAGTTAGATACAACTGTTTACATTCATCACATTCATCATACTTGATAAGGGTCAACTTCCTGAAATGTTTTAACTACAAAAAGCAAGTGACAGACAGTGTTGGCCTGGCATTTCTAGCTCCTTCTCAGTTTAAAGAGGCTTTTGTACCATAATCCTGTATTGAAAGGACAAGGCTTATAATTTTCTATATTTTTGAAAAACATCAATAAATCCCATGAAAGACCAAAACAAAGTTAAGCCCTACCTTCAGGACAAGGACTAGCATTACCGTGTGATTTAGAAATTACCTGCTATGTCTCTGTTTCATGTGGTGCATTCACACAGGTTAAGCAAAGTCTGAATTTTATTCAAATTCACTGACATTATCCCCTGGATATCATGTCATGGCTCTGTGTAACATCAGCATAACCAAAATGGTGCTTCTGTTCTTCAGGGGTCACATTAATAAAATAGTTTAGAGTTGTTTTGCTCATTTCTGCATGTGCTGTGGACACATTTGCAGCTAACTGTGAGGAAGCATGGGGCTAATAGTATAACAGATGACCTCCACAATTATTACAAATTCCTAGATGTCCCCAGGTAATAAAATTCTTGTGTGAATAGTCTAAAATTTGACTCTTAAGTCCTCCAGCCTGCCTGTGGCTCTCAGCTACAAGCTCATTAGTTCTTACTAAAGTTATAAAAAAAAAAATAATTTCCCCAAACAGCTGGGCACTGTAGTTTTTAACATGTTACTCAATCAGGAGTAAATAATGTATTTGTTGAGGACTCATTTCAGCTGCAGGTTTGGTGCTCTAATGAGTATTTACAGCAGCAGGATGGTGTATGTGGGACTCAGTCAAGATAAACTACAGTGCCCACGTTCATCATAATAAAGCAATATGTCACCAGTGCAGTGATGCGGCTCAATGGTCTATTTTTAATAGTTTTTGTTAAACAGTGGGGGTAGGGGCCTCCATCAGGATTTGAATAAACCTGCAATACTTGTTAGTGGGATGAATTCATTGTTGGCTTTGGTGTTTTCATGGGAAATACAATATTACCAGACTTATCCTACAAGACTTTGATATGTTAATTATGTTACTCATGTCAGACTAGAGTTACGCATAAAGATCTTGTAAAGTCCAGGGCGGATCGATTCTGGGAAATCAATTCTCACAAGTTACAATTTGGTGGTTTTGATACTTTTGAAAAACTACCAATGACAACATACAGTAAAATGCACACAGCAGCAATTAAAGTAACCTCTTCAAACATTTAAAAATAATACACCCTGAAAGTTATACTGAGGCTGAACAAAAAGAAGATAGTTATTTATTTTATTACCATTATAGCATTTCTGTAAAATAGACAATTTCTTACACTTATCAGCACAATTCTTTTCATTTGATTGTGCTCATATTTGCTTTTGCAATAAGTCTGTTATTAATGGTTGGAATAGGCAATGTACCGATTTGCACCTGGGGTAGAATAGCCAATGTGGCTACTTATACCTGAGTGTATATAACCCAGCACAGCAGAGACAAGCACCCGGGTGTCTAAACCTAACCAAGTAGTTTTGTTAACCAACTAGTGTTGTTGCTCAAACCTAACCAAACCATTTTGTTGCCTAAACTTAAGCAAGTAGTTTTGTTGCCTAAACCTAACAGAACTGAGACTGAAAACTGAAAATAATAATTAAAAAAAGACCCCTGTAACTAACAGGTACCACTGACATGTAATTTTGACACTACAATCAAATAACAGTTGCCCACAGCAGGACTCAAACCCATCTGTCCTGCAGGTAAGTCCAAGCAGGTATTGTCTTTATAGCTAAAATAAGGGGGTTGGGTGTGATTAGCCAAATCGCTGCTGTATGCCTATTCGTACCTTGATACAAACAGACACTAAAAAAGCGTATTAGTGTTGGTATCACTAAAGTTGCAACTAAAAGTATTGGTATTGTATCAAATTTAAAATGTTTGGTATCGCCCATCCCCACCAAGCACTTGTCCAAGTGACTCGTCATGTTTATACCAACCTATTACAGGTTTAATCACTCCTGCACACAGACAATGCTTTGAGGGCATTGATAAGCAGCTCCAGCTGGCCATGTAATTCAAATTACAAATGTGTTGTAGCGTGTAATCAGTTTTAAATGTCAGTATGCAGCTGCGGGTTCAAACATAGAAACACTACATGTGATGTACAGAATACAGACATTTTACAACAGATGTTTATAGAAAAACTCACTATTACCAATGGTTGAACAGCATGTAACCCATTTACCACTGCCTCATTTACATCCCCAGCTGTGTGTAGTCTACGTTGTTGAGTAAAGCGCTCATCCTAAAGAATGACAGAAGAGGAAAACAAGACATTCAAGTCTACTGGGAGTCCAGGCCAGTGTCTAGATTACAGGGAGATCCTCTTAAAGGCATCGCGCAGACAGGATATTCTGCCTTGTTCCCTCCTCCTTGGAACATCTCCTCTGAGACCACTGATTTAGCTGGCAGCAAGCAAGCTGGGATCCGCTTTGTCCAGATGCACACACACACACACTCACTCACTGAAGACAAACCCCAGTGCGAATTGAATACATCCATGCAACTGCACAAAGGAACAATAGCTGGTCCTCATGTGAGTTAAAGAGAGAGAAGAGAGAAGGATTGGTTGTCATGTTTGTCTTACACAAGTAGCTATTAAGGCTAACAAGTAGCTTTAAGCTGTGGAGGGTTTGCACAGTCACACACACACATGCATGCACACAGAAGACCTCGGTGGATATACGCTACGACAGTGGCTGGAGTTTCCCTAGTAACAGCGTTTACTTTCACACTGTCACTGATGGATACAAAGATGCAGACCTTCATAAATATAAATGCACAGAGCATATGGACGACATATAAATAAATATATATATGTATAACCTGACAGACACCCACAGCTCTGGTAGTTAGGTCTCACACTTTCACACACACACGCTGTGTATGGTATACACACACACACATATACAATGTCATGTCAGATGGCAGGAGGCTCTCCTCAAGCTAACAATGTGGTGTGCATTAACAGCCTGGAGCACACACACACACTAGTAAATCTTTCTCCGAGGCCTATTAGTCACAGACCACAAACACACATACAAACTCTTAACACCGGCTGCCCCACTACCCTGATTCTTCAAACTCACAGGGGACGTCTGACGCACTCACACACATGCACACACACAGACGCACACACACACTCATGCACCTGGGGTAACCTCAGTATAACATGCAGCCTGTTAAAATGGGCAGAACAGTCACCAGCAGAAGAAAGCAGAGGGATAAAACCACAGTAAAAAAGGTTTATTGAGATGTTTCTTAGCAAGAATGGCATGTTTGGATATATGAAATACCTTTAAATTCTGATTAAATCACCCATCTGAAACATCCATTTCAAACATGATTTACATTTTTGCCAATTTTTCAAATTAAACTGGATATCAAGTGTACTGTTCACATTTGAACCGATATGGTTCCTGGAAATTTGGTATCGCATTACCTTTTTTCAGTAGTGTTGTTGAGAACAACATTTTGTTATTTATTTACAACATTTTAAACACATGAAAAAAAAAATCCCTCACCAGGGCATTTAACGCTGTTGTTTGTGTCTTGGAGGAAGCTCATGCAGGGTTAAACAGTAATGTTCTTTTACACTTGCCTGGTCGGGCCATTGAATCAGACACCTACTTTGCTGAAGTCAGTTTTTACTTGCCCCTGTACAAATTGGCTTATTTATTGGCAGTTAATTGTCATGTTTAATCTGGAGCTGTAACGTCTATAAAATGTCTGAAAATAGTAAAAAATAAATAAATAATAATAATAATAAAATGTCCAGCCCAGTTTTAGGTGAGTCTAAGGTCTAAGGTGACATATTTAAATGTCTTGTTTTGTCAGTCCATAATCAAAGATATTCAGTTTGATATAATAAAAAAACAGAGAAAAGCTGGAGATCTCCATATTTGAGAGGGTGAAAATATCATTTCCTGCAATTTGTGCATGAAAAATTACTTTAATGATTAGTCAAGATTCAAAATAGATAGCTTCTGGGGTTACCCTTTTTACAAATCATGTCTAACGTATATTGTGAAGTATTTTTGTACTTTTCTATTTTACAGTGAATTGTAAAATAAAAACAAACAAAACAAATCAATAGTTTTTCTAACAACTTCCCCAGTCTGGCAAGTGAGTTGTTACATTTAGTAGCCCAACATGGCATTTTATTTGCCCATAGCAAGCATTATTGTTGAACCCTTGCATGTGATACCCTTAGTGTTATGTTGTTGTTGTCATTAAGGCAGCTGTGTTTGCATACTGTAATATTTCCCTGTTAATAGTCTTATTTCAGGCACTACTGATTTTGTACTAAGGTTTTAGGCATAATAATAAATCTCTCACACTGTTTTAATGTACTAAATATCACATTGGTACTGAATTTCAGACACAGCCAGAGGTTGTGTGTTGGCTAATGCTAGTAAAAACAGTCCTGTAATCTCCAACAACAACTTATCAAAGGAGCTAATTATTCATCTGAAGATGCTGATAAAGTTGTCAACGCCTCACTTAAAGTTTTGTTGTCGATGAGAGCTGAGTTAAACTTTTTCGGTGCTAGATGCAGGTGTGCCAATGCGAGCTGCTGTGGCTAAGTTGGCTTTCAAACCGTCTTCAGATTTTAGATACACTGCAAGTGTTTGGTTAGATGTGTTGCAACTGCCAGCTTTGCATTTCACATTACAAATATTGCAGCAAGTGTGTCTGTGTCATGTTTTGAAAAGTTTAACCACACTTTCAGCTCACTAATGCCCTGACTGTGACTTTAACTAGCTGCAAGGGCTCTCTCTTTACTCTAGTTACACTCTCACCTAGATGCGCTGCAGATAATGAAATGTGGCACTGATTGAATTAACATGAATCTTTATTCGGTAGTAATTCGATCAGTGCTTTTAAAAGTACCAAGTTCTGTAGCCACCTCTGATCAAAACAGATATGATATCAGTGTAGTTTTGCTATGCAGCCACACCAACCAATAGAAATGGTTATTTTTGGCTTTGGTGAAACAATGAGAAACAAATGTGTGGGGAGTCAAGCAATACAGAGCAAGACTGGAGAAATAGCAGCCAAGAGAAACTAAAGAGAATTAGAGGAAATGGAGTTAACAAGAAGAACGTGTCAATATATTCACAGCAGAGCCAATAGAATAAAGCATGTGGGTCAATAGCTGGAGAAAATCTTCTCAAGGCACATTTACAAGATTCATAAGCTTATTAGTCTGTATTTTGACATGATGTCTGAGGGTGAGACTGCAACATCTGCAGACTCAAACACACACATACGCACACAGAGGGAACGGGAAGATCTGATTGAGCTTGTCAGTGCAACAAACATCACCCGCACTGAGCAAAATCACTCCCACCAGAGACACGCATGTGTAACTCTCTCTCTCTCTCTCTCTCTCTCTCTCTCTATCTCTTTCTCACACACACACACACACATAAACTCTTTGTCTGCCATTCCTCTCCAGCTGGATTCAGCCAAATCAACAGACCACATTGAGGCTAAAATCACAATACCTACAAGGTGAGGATCCAACAAAACAAGCTATATGGTGGAAAGTCCTCAGCTCCTGACTACAATCGCAGATGAATCACAGGTGTAGCAGCCTGCTAGGCAGAACAAAGACTCACATTAGTGGAGAACCTTTCCATAAATCGACTCTCTGCTCCTTTCAGACTCAATTAAGCAAACATAAGGAGACAAGCAAAGGTAGACTGGCGTCTTTGGGCTGCTGAGGTGATTGATCCCACCCTCACTGATACCACTCATAACAGAGGAGCAAAAAACAATCAATGCAGAGATAAAGCCACCGTAGACAGGTACCATAACTGCACACATGATAAGCATTATATGGAGGACATCTTGCTCACAATGCAGACAAAAATGTGATTTAAGAAGCCAGCTTAAGTTTAGTAACACCACTGTGAAGACGAGGGGATCAACACGCCTGTGAATGTGTAAATACCAGCAGGATAAAAACCCACACATGGAAAAAAAACAGCCTGTGGCCAAATCCTGTATGTTCCCATTGACTGTATACAGCAGCCTGCATACTGTAGCTCAAATATCCCATATGGATTTTTCATAAAGCCTTTATGGGTTTGATGCAGATGACCATTTTACTGCCTCCAAATACTGTGCAGATATATGAAGCCTATTTGGCTTGAGGCAGGTCAGGAGGCACTGGAGCATCAATAATTCATATATAGCTCTCTGTTTATGTGTGTGTGAGTAAGAGTGATGTGAAACAACACCTGCTGGACCCGAGTGAGTATTTTCATATTCCAACCTCCGTTTATTTGAACCAAAAAGAGAGATCAGGGTTAAATCCACTAAACTTAAATACAAAAATAAGGGACTCAAATTGAAATCAATATATATGAATACAATTTACACGTATACATCCAGTGCTGTGGAGCAGGATGACAGCATTGTGAAAATGACAATACTCTTGTTTATGGCAAAAAAGGGGAGCTTGAACAAGCCAAAATGCTTTGTTTAGGCAACTGCGTCGTAGCCATCTGGGACTGTCTATGAATTATATTGGCTTATTGGATCTGTGTTATGGGTCAGTCCCGGTCTTAAAGCTAAACAGTAAAAAAATAGACTTTTCCAGAGCCATCCCAGATCCCATCTTTCATCTTTCACCCCCCCCACACATCTCTCACCGTCTGGTCTGCCGCAGCAGTGGAGAGGCCAATTCCATTATCCCGAGAAATTAAACAGAAAACCAAACCGAGCCGTGTGCGCTATGTGCGGTTTGTAAAGGTGATTTCGCGGTTCGGGGGTAATGGGTTTTAGTCGGAATCGTGTGTCCCACTCAGCGTGGATCTAATCTGAAGGGGCGTTGTCTGTTTCTATGGCCGCTCTCTCTCAGTTTTCCAACACTATTCCACATTACGCGCCTGCGGTCCGTCCAGACGCAGCGGAGACAGTCCAAAGCCAACAGGTCCTTCCTTTTGCGTGTCCGTGTGCTTGTGTGCGTGTGTGCTGACTGTTTGTGTGTGCGCAAAACTGTGCGTCCGTGCGCGAAAGAAGAGGCAGCAGGGGGGAGAGAAAGAGGGAGAGGAGGGAGGAGGAGAGGATATCAAACGGAATCCCTGATCACTCCTTGCCCCCGTTAACCAAAGACAGCTCTTTGAGAATTCCACTGGCGTCCATTCGCCTCCTCTCCCGGATCATGTCCTCCAGGCTGCGAAAGACCAGAGTGTGCACCCCGCTGCCGGACAGATGCACTTTGAGGAAATACTGCTGCTCCGCTGAGTGCGCCTCTCCCCCGGCTTTGAACTCCCGTTTCCCAAAGCGGCACCAGGCTGCGAAACTTTCCGAGTTGGTCCAGCATATGTCCTCGCTGCTCAGGCCCAGGTGTCCCACCGCGTTCTGCATCACTAGGTCAGGCGGGAGCGGCCGGTACCGATACCGATTGTTCACTATCCTCCCGTGGCGGCCGTTGCTCACCTCAAGCAGACTGTCCTTGCGGATCTCGCCCTTGTGCAGATGAATCACTTGGTCGTCGTGCTCGTAGATGGCCCAGTGGGGGGCTTGCGCCGTGGCCACCAGCTCCAGCAGGTCGCCCGGTTTGCACATAGTCAGCAAAGTTTTGGCCGAGTACACGTTCAGGTCCTCGTTCTCCCTCAGCTTGGAGAAGATGCATTCCTGGGAGCAGAAGGCGGAGTACTCCACCTCGCTGACCGAGAAGGGTCCCCCCTCTTGCTCCTCCTCGGCCGGGCTGTGGTCCTTGGTGAAGCCGCAGTCGGACGGAGTGCGGTCGTCCACCTCCTCCTCTTCGTCAGAGAAGAAGTAGGCGACGCCGACCCGAAGCTCGTCCTTCTCCAGCCCGGACGGATCCCCCGTGGGCAGCTCGCTGTAGTTGAGGTGGGTGATCCGATCCAGTTGATTTCCCATCAATGACCTGGCAGGGCAGAGGCATGGACTGCGGTGTCTGAGGGGGATGGAGAGAGATGGAGAGATAGCGTAAAATACAAGCACCTTTCTTAGAACAAGACACATTACGCACAGAACGCTAAGCTGCATTTAAATCCCTTTGTTAAGTGAGAGAGTAAGCTAAGAAAACACTCAACACTTGTGAGCAGTCACCTGCACAGAGGGGTAAGAGCTCTCCTGTTATTGAGCCGAAATAGTACACTAACATAATCAATGATCCACTGCCCCTTGCTCCTTTCACACCCATTAGTCAATCATTAATTCCAGTGGAATGTAAAATAACCTGCTGTTACCATACAGAAGAAACAAGGAAAAGGGAAAAAGAGAAAAAAAACTCTCTGCAGCTGTTAAAGAGTAAGAACAGAGAAATCCCTATTTACGCACGGCGCAAAATGCAAAGAAACTGGTGAGAAAGAGGCTACCTGTGCGCTCCCCGGGCTGATGGTTAAATATCCTTATGTTCCATTAGTCCAGAGGGCTGCACCGTCCTCTGCTCCCCTTCTTTCTCTTCTTCTTTCCTCTTTCTTCTCACTCTTGTCTGTCTCGTCGCACCGCGCACCAACAGGGCGCTCCGGTTGTCGTGCGTGCTCGTACTTCACTCCTTCTTTCAGCACCAGCTCTATTTAAGTACCAAGGAGAGCTCCGCCTCGGCCGCCGCGCTCCGCCCTCAGAGGGTCTGACTGGAGCTCAGTCACGGGTCTATTACCGCCCAGCCAATAGGAGCCGTTCAGAAATACGCCAGTCAGTCAGAGGAGCCAATCATGAGCGCGCTGGGCGGCTGGCGGCGATAGGCGGCTGTTACCGTGGCATGGTTTTTGTTGTCAGAGAGCTGTGGAATTCTCTACATGATCAGCGGCGTCTGAGTGTGCAAGTTCAAGGCAGCAACAGTCAGCAGTGATAACAGCCCGCATATCTCAAGACGGGCATATGAGAGAAGTTTTTATTGCGCTCGGATGTGCTGTAAACATTTCCACTATCTCCAAAAGACTCTAAAACTGCGCTCTTATCATGAGCACTGTTGCTGTAGGACAGGACAAATGTGTTCCCACGTTTTTGAATACAAGAGTCGACTCTGTCCTCCACAGGGCTGGGTCAGATTACTTCAAAATGTTGTCGGTCACTGAATACAAATGACAGTTTTTTGTAATTAGTAACGTAATCCATTGCATTAATCTCGTCCAAATAGTCTCTGAGAAACTGAGAGAAATCCAAAAAGTTTTTCAACCGTCCCCAGTCTCCCCTACATGTTTTGTTAACCAAATCTTTATATATTAAGCTTACATCTGTCTGCTAATTGTCATTTAAAGACTGATAGATCATTCACAATTTTGATTTGACTGGAAAAAGTCAGATGTTGCAAGTGTACCCAACCCCAGGGACTGTTCCAACACAGCGGACAGCAACATATTAAAAATACATTACATTTCTCTAATTTTAGCTTTTTGTGTTTATAAGCATAATGTAAAAATATGCATTGTTTTACAATACAATTTAATAACATTTTAATTCAAATTATTATTTATTTATTTTGTAATATCAAATAATGGTTATTACGTTTTGTATATGCATAGAACATAAGCCTTGAGTCAATGTGCTGATGTTCTAGATGTTATTCAGTCTCCCCATATTTAGTGTGAAACAGGAAGAATGGAACAATTTACCATGCAACAAACTTTTATTACACGTGCATTTATCGTACAACAACAGCAATAAAGTTCAGTTCAATTCACATGTATTTCTTTGGCATATTTCAAACAACATGAGCTGACCAAAGTGCTTTACAAACATAGACACACAAACATAAGCATTTTATGTTGAAAAATACTGTTGTGTGGTCCATTTGCTTAGCATGGGGACAGTTGCTGCAACTGCACCCACGCTAAGCAGCCATGACAAAACATTCTGTGCTAGTTAGGCAGACACGCTGGTCTTGACACTGTTAAATCATGTTGCTTCAAACTTAGTAAGTTTCCTTTAATTTATACAAAAGGTCAGGACAAAAAATACAGCTCGCGGAAAAAGAATGTCTTCCTTAACTCGTGCTGTATGAGTATCATGTTGCATGTTGTCTACCCTAATCTGATCTGAAGACTTTTGGATTGCTTCAAAACCAAACAATAAGAATATTTCACATTATACCAAAAAACTTGACATACCCTTAAAATTTTGAGTCACACATATATTCTTTTTAAATATCTCAAAACATTTTCAATGTTAATAAAATGCAGTTTTGCACAGGGTTCTTTTTTGTGGAGCAGTTGTCCCAGAGACTCTATGACAGACAAGCTTTTTCTGAGTTAATAGAGCATTAGTTATCAAGGAAAAAAGTTTTGGAATCTTAAAACTGGTATATTTTAAAGCAGTGTTTCTGTGGGTTTCAGTATCTTAAATTTAAGACGTTTTAAGACCAATTTAAATGCAAGTCATGACCTATTTCACATCCACACTGGCAAAAAATACAAGTACACTTTGCATTAGTGGTTACTGGGTCGGTGTTGATTTTCATTTTGGAGCTGTTATAGTGTGATCAATACCAGTTTCCGCCAAAACAGACTGAGGCTAATGCAAATTTATAAAAGCAACATTAACCTGATGATTCAATAAATTTTTAAGACCTGTCAAAATTGCATTTAAGACATTTAAAAGCCTAAAATTCTGATGATTGGATTTTAGAATTTTTCAGACTTTTTGATGACTTGCAGAAACCCTGCAGAAAGGTGTAATCAGAAGTGTAATCAAGTAATCCTTACAGTGTAACAAATCTAATTGCACATTTTCCAAAGGCAATCTGGGTTGGTTTTGTTACGTATTTTTTGTAATCTGATTACTTAATGCTCAGTACATTCAGTAATCCATTACTGCCCAACCCTGGTCCTCCATAAAGTTCTCACGTGTGACTTGTGTAAATTATTCCAACATGCTTCACCCGTTTCATACCTACATGTTCTCTCATGCCTGTCAGGGCGCGCGTGTGTGTGTGTGTGTGTGTGTGACTATAAAGGGAGGGGCTGGAGGAGGCAGGTGTGTGTGTGTGTTTGTGTGTAAGTAAGGCAGCAACAAAACAAAGGAGTGTACAGGGAGATTAATACACACTCTATAATATTTTACTTTGTGTTGATGTTGTGTCTAGAAACATAATATGACTGAAATGAAATGCAAATCAAATTTCAGCCTGTGTGTGACTCATTTTTGCATGCATAATATATTGTATACTTGCATATTGTGCTGGCAAGATAAACGTGAGTCTACACTCATGTCATCCACACTCTCCTTTCATCACTGCTGCCCAGAGCAGATAGCCATCTTACCGTTTATATCAGAGCCCTCTCTCTGGAGTGAATGTTTTCTGTGTCTACCTCCACGTTGGAAATCTGTTCATTTTTATTTCTGTTCTCTTTTTTTCTCTCTCTCTCTGCAGGCAGCATCCGGAGAGCTCCTCAGAGCATCTCTCCCAGATGGTGGGAGATTGCAGCTCTCCAGTTGCTGACATAGAACGGTCCCTGTTCTTTGTTTCCACTGGTGACAGGCAGAGCGGACGGTGTTTTGTTTTTTTTTCAGTAGGTGAGATATGATTTTACAGATTTACACACTTTCGCACACACACACACACACACAAACAGCCAGCCATGCAGCCAGGAGTGTGTCCCTCTGTGTATTTACACTTCCTCATGAGAGCAGGCGTACATGGAGCTGATACTTTTAATTTATGTACAGTGGAGCTGTAAGAGTGGTGTGATTTGCTTAGGATGTACTTACCTTTGTGTGGGTGTGTGTGTCCATGTCCTTAAAGGACTTCGGATTGTATGAAGTGGGGCTGTATGAGCTGCTTATCAATAGTCGCTGTATTACCTAGAGTAGATGGCAGTCAGCACGCCCCCTGTTTGGAGAAGCAGAGTGGAGTACCAGCATGGAAGCTAAGCAATGTACTGCTGTGGATAGGGTCAACAGCGAAATGTATTTTAGCCACTTTAAAAAGGTCCACTCCAAAAAATAGATATCAGTTTAAATATGCGCTGTATTCAGATTATTTTCACCCCTTTATTATTATATTTATATTTTATTATTATATTTATTAGCCAAATATTGCTCTCTCCAAACCAACCAGACTCCATAAGAAAAAAACAGATTTTTTTTTTTTACCTCGCAGAACACAGGTGTTACTGGTCCACTGCCAACTCAATAGGTTATTTTGTTTGTGTTATTGTGTGACTATTTTAAAACACAAAAAAAAAAGGCTTGGGTTAAATAAAACTGGAAACTAGTTAACGGCATGAAGTTTTTCTTACATTGTTTAACACAGTTCAGGAATTATGGGGAGAAGGGAAGCAGGAGTATTCACAATGTCTTTGGAGCACTGAAAAGGCACTTGAGGCCAGCTCAAGTTTGATTTTTGGCGCCTCATGCCTGACATGCAGCGACAAGTGTTGGACGTCAGTCTCTGGCTTCATGTCGCTGGCTTCCATTCAAAATGACTTATAGCTTGATGCTGTCTCACCAGTGGTGTGAATGTACACTTATATAACAGCAGTTTCCTGTCTGAAAAGGCTGTCTGACAGCAAGGTAAAAATATAGTACATAAAAATATTCTACATATAGCACACACTTATACTGATATTGATTCTTTTAGGTGGCTCTCCCTGTACACAGCAGGTCTTTGCTCAGCTTCCTACACCAGTAATGTCTGCTTCTTTAAACTGGGTGCATACTGACCACCATCTACTGCAGGAAATTGGTAAACTGGCTATCAATAAGCACTCCAAACTATCCCTTTAAAGGCAAAATATGCAGGATTCCCAAAAAACAATGCCTAGACTCGTACAAAAACTATCCCTCTCAGTCATCACCCACAACTCACCAGCAGTGTCTGGTGGCGCCTCCATCTGCAGAGACCCCACCCCTCCGCCTGTTCCTTTTTATTTTCTCATCATTTTGCCATGCTCGGGATGAATTACCAACACAAAACGTTGGTATTTGACATCCTGAGAATGAGCCTCAACAATCAACAATCTTAGTGGTGCGTTTACGAACCGCAAACGACCAAATCGTACTTATTCTACCTTTAAAGTCAAGACGGGAGGAGAAAAATGTATATACTGTAAGATGGATTCTTTTTCATTCCATGGGCAGCACCCTGGCCCACACACACACACACACACACAAAGTGTCATGAGACTGTCAGCAATGGCTTTGGCTACAGCTCCTACGGGCATGTGGTCCTGCCACCTATAATCTACAATGAGCAGAAATGAGTTTCCTTTGTAGGCACCGCCTCTCCAGGACACACACATATACTGTATTTGCTCTCTCTTTCTTTCTTTTTTTCTCACTCGCTCTCTCTCTCTTTTACACACACACACACACACACACACACGCACGCACACACACATTCCTCATCATATATGCAGCTGGTGTAATAATAAGGCAGGGTGCAGACAGTACTGGAATAACTACTGAGACAGGGTGATATTTCACAACCCCAATAATTGGATACGTCTCTATTCCCTAATTACTAACTAAATCATATACACTGCAGCGCCATACCATGCAGATAAAACAGACTGACACACACACACAGTCAGCTGTCTACAAATTTATGCACAAATGTATTCCAACATCAATGTGTCTGTCTGTCTCACCACGGTCTAACATGCAAGCCTATATAATTACACGAATGTGCTTCACCATCCATGTATGTAACTACTCTTTTTCTCTCATTCACTTAGCTGCTGACCACACTGTCATGCACTGTGAAACTGAGAAAGCTTTTGTTATATATATGCATTATAAAGGGTGTGTCTTCTGAGAAGAAACAGCACTACATCAAGCCACAAACCCTCGAGGCACAAAAGGTGTTCGTGTGCATGGAGTGGGGTATGGAGTACAAGAGCAAGGAGAGATTTTCTGCTTTATGTTAGAGCTGACGTCAGCACGCAGAAAAGGACAACATGTCATGTCAACATTTTAAAGACCTGTACCACCCGTATATAACTTAGTATGTCGGTAATATTTCATCACCCTCGTCTCCAAATCATCAAACCATTACAAGACTCTTTTTAGGGGCCGGGCAGCCTAAGCTGCCAGGACCCTCTTGTAATCCTGCATGTTCTTCTTCTTCTTCTTCTTCTTCTTCTTCCGAGGAAGTCCTACTTCCCATGCACGAAAAATGAAAAAAATTTTGCACAAAGGTCCAGTCCCATGCCAGATTGCCTCAGCTGCAAAAACAGGCCAATAGTCCTGATGGTGGCGCTACAGCTGTCTCTTATACACATCTAGATGTGTATAAGAGACAGATCATATACACTGCAGCGCCATACCATGCAGATAAAACAGACTGACACACACACACAGTCAGCTGTCTACAAATTTATGCACAAATGTATTCCAACATCAATGTGTCTGTCTGTCTCACCACGGTCTAACATGCAAGCCTATATAATTACACGAATGTGCTTCACCATCCATGTATGTAACTACTCTTTTTCTCTCATTCACTTAGCTGCTGACCACACTGTCATGCACTGTGAAACTGAGAAAGCTTTTGTTATATATATGCATTATAAAGGGTGTGTCTTCTGAGAAGAAACAGCACTACATCAAGCCACAAACCCTCGAGGCACAAAAGGTGTTCGTGTGCATGGAGTGGGGTATGGAGTACAAGAGCAAGGAGAGATTTTCTGCTTTATGTTAGAGCTGACGTCAGCACGCAGAAAAGGACAACATGTCATGTCAACATTTTAAAGACCTGTACCACCCGTATATAACTTAGTATGTCGGTAATATTTCATCACCCTCGTCTCCAAATCATCAAACCATTACAAGACTCTTTTTTTTTCTTGGTTTCTTGTGGGTATAAAAACCAAGGTAGCAGAAAATACAATGTAAGCTTTTTTTGTGATTTTCTATTGATCACTGCAGGGAAAATAATCTTTTTGCTTGTGCCTTTCCAGGGAGGTCAGAGAGCAGGGTTAGCTACAGAGCAGTGTCAGGCAAAATAAAAATGAGCATTATTATCAGTTGTGTACTGAACAAACTTGAGTCAGTGCCCTTTTGTAAGCTATACGTGACCGGGTGACTGATTTGGTTTGTTTCAGTCCAAAGGTGTGACTCACAGCAGAGTTGGGGGACTCGTGTCATACTCGAGTCACAAATTTGAGGATTTGAGACTTGCTCGACTAACACTCATAAAAGACTCAACTTGACTTTGACTTGATATTCATGACATGAGATTTTACTCACCTGAGACTGATGACTTGAGAGAACTATTTGCATTTTCTAGATACTGATAAGTTATGTTTTGTTTTGAAATATGATTGGGTAATTTGTAGTGCAGTGTGTGCAAACCTGGCAACCTACCAGGATGTGGCAGACTAGCAGAGGCCAATACAGGGGGCGGGTATCAAGGAGGGGGCTAATCCAAAGACAATAAAATTTGGATTCTAGAATTACGACATAAGAACAGCGGTAAACCAGGTCCGCAGCTCAAAAATCAATGACACAACCACTGCAACATCACACAACATCTGTCAATACAAGACCAACAAACAAAGGTAAACATGAATGTATCTTTTAACTTATTGGCTGTCAAATGTTAAGTTTAAGCTATTGTTAGACTAGGTTTTGAATCTGTGCATTTTATTGAGACACATCCTTAATGTAAGAGACGATCAGGGGACAGACTTGGGCCATATAACCAGTTAAACGATGGAGACACATTATTGGCTAACTTGTGACTTGCTTGACCTCAGCAATGATTTGACCTATAGCGGGGACTTGACTTGATTTGACTGATTCTCACCAGAGTGACTTGGGACTTTGCTTGAGACTTGAAGGCAAAGACTTGAGACTTGCATGTGACTTGCACATGTGTGACTTATTCCGACCTCTGGTTCACATTGTTGGGAATTACATGTAATTAATTTACAAAATAAATGTAACAGCAATCTATTTAGTAACTGAGCAAAAATATGTGATTCAGTTACATTTACTAACCAAAATGTTAGTGATTACATAGGACTCTCATCCAAAATTAGCCATTTTTGTAAAAAGCTTACATCGAATTTAACACTCATTTTGTTGTTTGCATCTTTTTGCTGTGCAGGAATGCCTTCTTTTGGCATCTTTCCAGACAACACTGGTCCATCAAAGGTAGGATTGCTTCAAGGAGCTGCCTCTACATATAGACAGGCTCCATTCATTGGGCAGTATGCCTTAATTTTTAACCTGTTTTTGATGGGTTCCCTTGTTTGAATTTGCACCTGCTTTCATCTGCCAATAAAATCACTGCAAACTGTTTTAGGCAGCCTGAGTCTGCCATGCCTGCAACCAGCTGGCCATATCAAGGGAGGTCACCACGCTTTGTTGGGCTGAAAATTCAATAATATTTTCCTTATGAAATCAGAAAAGGGTTCTAACATTGGTGCACAGTGTAAAATGATGGGAAATAAAGTACACACACTTTGTTACTTTACTTAAATAGAGCAGGTATCTGTACTTTACTGGAGTATGTACTTTTCTAACAGCGTTTTAACATTAGTCCCTACATTTGAACATAAATATCTGTACTTGCTACTCTTTATTATGCCACAAGTAGGCGGGAGTCAAGAGAAAGAAAAGGCAGATTCTGCCTTTGGTTTTGATTATTGAAAATGAAAGCTCATTTTGATCAATTTATGATTTAATATTGAAATTGTTGATACCCCTAAAATATAATGCATGCATTTCATATCATGCTTGGGGGCTGCACATTTTTTTTTCTGAAGGCTGCCACTGGCCCTCAGGCTACACTTTGAGAACCCATAGGTAAGTTAATATTGAAACAATCAGCAACATAAAATACAATTGTGAGGATTTCACTGCCTGGTTTGTATGTTTGTAGGACTTTTCAGCTTTATTGCCCAGTTTAAAAAATCTGTTGGAAAAATCATCAAAACGTATTCAAATGATAAAGAGTTGATCATTAAAATAGCTGCATTACATTTTTAACAGGGTAAGTAGTAATCTGTAACCCATTACATTTCAAAAGCTCCCAACATCAGTGGTTCACGTGTTGTTGGAGCAGTGAGGTGATGGACCTTCAGTCATAACCGATCAAATCTCCAGCAATGTGTTCCTTCTCTTCAGAAGCAGTGCACTCTGTGTTCTCGCTCTGACAATTTCGTGACGGACTGAGAAGTCTGGAGAAGATCCACCGCGAAATCTTCTCCCAGGAGGAAAGTGAATATCATTTAGTTGGCATGAATATATGGCACCTTAAATTAAATTAGTGTGCTTGCTTGGGTAACATGTTTTTCTGGCTGCAGGAGAGCTGTTTGCCCGGTGTAAGAAACAGTTCTGTGATATATTATAAGGTGAAGAGCCAAACAGAACAGGCGGTAGACAGAGGATGCAGCTGCATCAACAATTACTCTACAATTACCTCTTCTGTCTGTATGTCATGCTACATAATGACATTTATGTAAATGCTGGATGACAATTATTCACACCAGCACCATATGTGTGTATAGCTGGAATGACTGTTGTTGTAATTTATTTTCCCCCAATGGAAATATATCAGAATTAAACAAAGGTTTTCAGGTGTGATGAAATTCTTAAAAAATGACTTATTTCATTATGTTGACATAACTGCAAAACAAAATATACAATTCTTGTTGTTTTTGGACGTGGCTATTACATGAAAAAAATATGTTGGAAAACAATATACAAAAGCAATTATACCCTCCAGCGTGTGACATTAGTGATTGTAGGTGCTTAAGTGCTGCAGATGGTAGCCATCAACATCATCATCATATCTATAATCACGATGAAGACTTTCCTTTAGGGTGTTATTTCATGATCTGAGCATAGCCTTTATGGTAGTGGGAAAGTGGAGTGATGAAGCTCAGTGTCTGCTTGGTTAAATCCTATAATAAGTAATCATTGTAAAAAAAAAACAAAAAAACTCTGCACTGGCACATTTCAAATGAATGCAAATTATGTTTTTTAAAAACATTTATTTAAACACACTATTGTAGTTTTGCTGACAACAGTGGTGTTTCCCTCATTTTCAGGAACACTTTACTCCAAACACAACGTTCACACCTGGTTACAGCTGTGGTAGGCAGTTTATTTTCAGCACCATTGGGCAAAAGTTCCACAATAACCTTGAAGCATAATTTAATAATAATAAATAAACAATGTAGTGATCTGATAGAAAACTGAATGTTTGCTCCTCCTCTTGGCAGGGTGGGTGGATGCTTTGAGATGGGGACTTAATCCTGGGCCCATGACTGAAGAACAGTTGACTGCTTGATAAATCGCTCCACCAAACTGTGACTGTCCGATCTAAACTCTGCATAACTGTCCAGAGCATAATGTCATCCCTGTGGGAGCCAAGATGATATCATCTCTGAGTTTATAGTAGCAATAATGATTCTGTCCTGCTCTTTATTTGGACCAGACAAACTTAAGTTAATATTCTGTTTGCTGAACTCATTAATTTCTCCTCATCCTCAGATCCTTTTCATATTTTATTTCCTGTACTATACTTGGCCTAGTGTTTTAGCACAATAACATGTATGTAGCCAGCAAATGCATATTTTTGAGGCATTTTACAGGGTTTGTGTTTTAAAGTGAAGCAAGTGGAAATTTTAAAAAAGTCACCTGGAGGTGGAGTTTTCAGTCAATGCATGAGTGTTGCCTGGACCATGTAAATAAAAATCTGATTGACAAATTGACAAATATAAAACCCTCATGGATTTAGAATTCATATAAAGAGTAATAAATGGCCTTGTGTGCAGTGCCCTGTTGTTTTTTAAAATTATGTTTCTTTCTGTAATGGTGGTCTGTGCTTTGGGGGGATTTCTTTGTTGCAGTATGACAAATAGCCATGAATTGGCTGAATGGCAGCACCATACATCCAACTCTCTTAATCCATCCATAGCATTAGCTTACACTAGTTAGCAACAGTTAATAAAATATGCTAGCAATAGCTGTCTTTTCAGCAGAATAAATTCATAATCATTGGCTAGAAGAGCAGCTCACTTTTGTTAATTCTGCGTGAAATCAAATAGCCATTGTTTAAAAAATTATAGCAAATTTCAAGAAGTAAATCTGCCATCATTATCACTGTAACCTTTATGTGCAGTGCTGTAATGGAAGGCTTGACAGGCAGCAACAGTAATTAAAGGGGGGGCAGGGTTAGCAAATGGTCAATTAATGTAGCCTGCTCACTTCACCATCCTGCTCCTTGTGACATAGTACAATGTCTTTCAGATAGACTTGTTTGGTTTTTAACTGCAGTCTTGCTGTTACAGCAATATGCTAAAGTCTTTTCATTCTCATTTCTCCCATCCTCTCTGTCAGCACTCTTCATTTGGATTTTCATTAGATATTGAACATGGGCACAAATTACAGCATAAATAACCAGATAAATGGCAAATATCCTACTGGAAATCAATTAGGCTGTCCGAGCATATTAATTGTGCCATAAATGGAAGATGTTTGCCATCATGTCTGTGTGTCATCTGTTTTTCGAGGCAAGAGGAAGACAGACATTTAGTGATAGTGGATGTTGCTACAAGTAATAAAGGCAAGGGTTGGTTCTTGGTTTGGAAAGTGCATAAACAAACTGAGCACGCTTGCCTAAAGTTGCTGTTTTGGAACAGTATAGCTTTAATAGACAAGCTCAATAAAGAGTCCTTTACTGGCTTAAAGACCCTGGTTCATTTCCAGGCAGTCACATATGGCATCAAGCTGTCCCAAGACATCTTGCAATTCAACAGAGGAAGCAATTGGAATAGTTTGGTCACGAAACACTCCCTTTGCCAATGTGAAGGATTGACTTGGCAAATGTGTTTCTGTATAACACCAGTTCCAAAAGTCTCCCTCCATGCTTCTCCAAATACAGCCGGTCCTGCCATTGTAATACATAACAACTTCATCTGTTGTTATGTGTTTGTCTTTGCACAGCAATGATCCTTCTAACAAAAACAGTCAATAAATTTGAATTTGAAAATAGATTTAAAGTTTACTCATCTTCTCAGATTATATTTTATTTTACAGTTTGTTTTTTATCTAGGCTTTGGCATCACTTGAAGCTGAAAAATTTCAAATTCTTCCTTTTCCTCCTACTGAATCCTTCTGTGTAATTCAACATTTAGAGTATTGTCAATATTTTAGATCGGTTTATCAACTGTGATGGTGACATGACATGACAGTTCCCATGTTTTTATAATTATATTTTTGATTTGTCTTACCCTATAATTTAGAGGTTGGAAGTAACTAGGTAAAACACATTTATCTGTGCTTTCTACTCCTTACATTTCCAGCAGTTTCTTAATTTAGCTTCAGTGCATTTGAGACAAAAAAAGGCAAAAAAGACATAAAGGACGCGAAAGATGTAACAAGAGAAAAAAGACGTATCAAGATGTAAAAGATGTGACAAGACAAAAATGACGTAACAAGACAAAAACAAGTAAAAAGACAAAAGAGATGTAACAAGAAAAAAAATTATGTAAAGGATGGAACAAGATGAAAAAAGACATAAGACGAAAAAGATGTAAAAGACAAAACTGACAGAGGGAGACTCAGACGTGGAGAAAGGGTGAGGTTCAGTTAGCTTTGCATAGAAACAGCTGGTAGAAATGTCCTTCAGGGGGCTACTTTTTACTTTTATACTTGTCTGTGTACGTGTGCCACCTCTGCTATAATTCTATCTTGGGTGTGTGTGTATGGACAAGTTGTGTGTGTGTGTGTGTGTGTGTGTGTGTGTGTGTGTCATGTGTTTTGTTCCAACTCCATCTGTCTCCCAGTGAAAGGCAGGTCTTCCGTCAGGTCTTATCAGCCCTCCTCAGACCGCGGACTGTGACTCATTCAGGAGGCCCTCATCTGACACATCTGAAGCCCATCGATGTGGCCCTGAATGTTAACTTCGGCAGATTCAACTCCTCTCCATCTTCAACTTATTGCTGCTGCAGACGTTCAGCACTGAAAAGACTTTCACCTTTCACAGACCTGCGTGTGTGTGTGTGTGCAGGAAGAAGCCAACATGTTGAATTCTATCTTTCTGCACTGAACTGACAGAACAGAATTATAGCTTAGTGTGATGCTACGTAGTTAACAAAATCATAGTGTGAACGTACAATATGCTGAGTTGACAGAAGGTTGTAGCTCAATGAACTGTGCAGAGGCATTAATCTGGTACACTTCTGCTCACCAAACATGGTTTATTAACTGCTGTAACTGTAACCTTTAATCATTTTAATTTTCTTTTAATCTTTTCACCTCTTCTTTAATACCCTCCTCTGCTGGCCGATGGAAACTTTATGTATAGGTATCTTAACAGTCACACAGTATGAAAAAGGTAGAGTTGATAGAGGCCACAAATAGCCAACCCCAGAAACTAAGCTGCTTCCAGTCAATCATGTTACAGTGATTTGTCACTTTTGCTGACCAGTCGTCATTGTGGTGGTTACAATGGTAATGGTATGCTAGAACCATGTCCTAAAATCACATGTCATCAATTCATAGAAGAGATTTATGATGTGACTATGATATATGTTAGAATTTGCCTCCTGTTGACTTCATGCTCCAAACAAACAATAAACCAAACAAATAGGGGGCAGCATATCACCAGAAAACTAAGCTAAACTGACTGCTAACTGTAGCTGCCCTTAGCTCTATTGCTTGGTTAGCTTTGCAGCTAGCTGTCCTATTATCTGACTTTTCCTGGAGTGGGAGCTTGGAGCACCAGGGCAGTGTAGGTGTTTAAACCGCTAGCACAGGAGCTTTGGACCGCCAGTAGGTGGAGGTTTTTAGGCCCACGGTCAGGCTGAGGGCCCAGCGGTGAATGCTAACAGGGAGTGACGTTTGAAAGGGCACCATAACAACAGCCCTGTGAATGGGTAACAGAACCGGGCTCAGCAGCCTTCCAGGGATCACGGCCCAACTCGGATTGAATACAGCCTTCAAGGCTGGTGGAGGCCAGTTTGATGATTAGCATTACAGTACTGAGGTGATTTAAAGTGGGTCCAGCAAGGTCTCCGGTGGACAACAAAGACACAGCAGGTTCAGGTGGGGACAAGAGAGGCATAAAACTGGAGGGGAGTGAGAGAGAGGTTGGGCATCAATCAGCACCCACCTCCAGAGGCCTGAGTGAGTGGGGGTTATGGCAGGGTCAGTTTCGGTGTGCCAGGAGCCAAACCCAGCTAAAAAAAAACAAACAAAAAAAAACAACACCTCTATGCTGTTGGACTGAGGGCAGACTGGATGGATAATGTCAAACTATTATTTCTTTGCATTATGTTGGTATTATGGCATTATGTTTCCATCCAAATCAAATGTTTTTAACAGCAGAGCTTTTCCAGTTCTTTTTTAATACTGTACACAGACAGTGAGAAAAATTGAATGTATTAAATGTAAATCTTTAGTCCATTCCATGATATTTGATAGAAAACTGACCACAGGATGTTTTGTATAATAGAAGACTAAGATTCTTAGTCTGTCTAGTTTGATAATCAAGGAATTGTTTATATTCTTATGTCTCACTTATAAGACAGCATATAGATTTGAAGAATGTTCATATCAAAGATAGTCAACAACTGCAAATTAAAAGAAGAGAGGAGCACTTGGTACAACAGCTTTGGAAAAGGTTGCTAATCTAATAGAGCCTATAAGTTACTGGCCTTACCATGACAACACAACAAGGTTGTACCAGCAGTCTCGGAGTGCACTGAACTGAGCTGGAGTGTGTTTTGTTGGCGCTGAATTCAACTTTTCATTTGTAAGTGAAAGATTTATTTATTTCTTCTTCCAAAAGCAACATATTGTCACTGTGAGAACAGCCAGCCTTAATGCCCTCATGTACAGCAGAGTTTATTTGGTAGGTTTGCTAAACAGCCCATATGCTTTTGTTTTGGGCAAAAAAACAGTTATAATGTAGAGGCTTCAATAGATGGAAAAGTGTCTCAAAAGAAAGTGAAAGCTCGACAAACACAACAACTTTAAATGTGAAGACAGATGACAGTATGAAACAGATGTATATAAAACGGAAAAAAGGGGGAAAACATCACACATGGCACTGATAATGTATGTATGTTTCATTAAATGTGCACTCCTTGACCACAAACATTTCTCTAACGCTTTATCTTACAAAGCATTCATAATGATAATAAATAATAATTTTAGGTTTATTCTTGTGTAATTTATTCACTATGAATCCACGACATAAGAATTTATGTTCAAAGGAACCTTTGAGCTCAACAGAAATTTGGTTTACATCATATGGACTACCATGACAAACAGAAATATTGTAAAATATTTTACCATCGTGCCTGCTTACTTTCCAGTTTCTTCTCTTCCTTTATTCCTTTCATCTTTCATTTGTTCTTCATTCCTTTCCCCTCGTTCCCCTCATTCCCTTTATCTCTCTCTGGTTAGTGTAGTCCATTGGTATGCAGGGTGATGTTGGCTGGTGTTTGCAGGGGAAGGATAAAGCGGTAATCAGTGCCAATGAAGCAGCTCTTGTCCCAGAGCACAAATGTGCCAACATCAGCAACACCACCAGACCGTGTGTGTGTGTTTGTGTGTGTGTCTGTGTGTGTGTGTCTTTGTGTGTGTGTTTGTGTGAGAGTAGCATCAAAGAGGTCAGACAGAGGTCATTGTCTTGGCCACAAATGTTATATGACTGCTTTTTCTCTGGTGCTCCGTGCCGGCTCTGCAATATGATCACGGCTATCAGAAGGCAACGGTTGGTTCGCTTATGTTTTTTTTTAGGGTCCCATCTCTTGACGACACTGAATCGACTGGGTGGAAGGATTGTTCTTTCCAGAGACATATGTTATACTCACCAGA
>JAJHUR010122456.1:1124-21944 GCA_027495735.1 Lutjanus campechanus | reverse complement strand
TGTGTTTGTTTTGTGTGCTATTTTTAAGGTTTTATCGGTGGTCACAAGTCACTGCCATTGTACTGGACGAGGCTGCTATCCTGTTCCTCCTAAAACTCCAGGACTGTTTTGGAAATTGAAGATTTTCATCTACCATCACATCCACAGGGTGGTGAGTATAATACGTGGGTTAATCCTGGAAAGTGGAATGTCTCTTGAAGTTACAAGCATTCGCTGAATCTGATCAGTGTTTTTGTAAAAACCCACAGTACCAAAAACAAAGAGGACCAGTGTTGGCTGGCAAGAAACATTTAAGTTACAATTTAAAGAGCTCAAAAGATCACAGAAATTAACTCTGTTTTGTGCTGGAGGCCATGTTGCTCTGTTTCTGCACAGTTAAAGGAGGTAAAGGAAGGAGCCCCTGTCCAGATGAAATCATTTAATAATCCCAGAGTGGCCACTGAGGGCTTGCGGTTCACCTCCTCAAAACCCTTGGATGACCTCATTCGTGTGTTTTCAAATACAGTCACACATTTTTTTAAAAGATTTAATAAAAGCTCTGTCTTGAAACTCAGTTAAAAATGAACACAAAATTTATTATGGAAACACAACATGTAGTTTACAAAATGATTGCAACCCCCATAGCGTTTGTAGCATAAAACCTCTGACAGACACATGAATGACAGAGATGTGGTGACAGATTGGTATGTGTTTCATCATGCGGAGTGTTGTTTAGCTTTGCACGCTTGCGGCATTTGCAACACTGACTGGCCAACAACCCACGGGCATCCTATGAATACAGGATCAAACAACAATACTTTGGCATGTACTCACACATTCACTTGCTGCAATAAATTGTATACATCCCTGACAACCACTACTTAATGCATCCGCATTTCTGACAGTGTTTGACTTTATCGCCTCAGTCTGACGCCAGTGAAGGACAGGCATGAAAAGACTGTGAAGGTCTGTGAAGGTCTGTTGCATGTATTCATATATTATATATTCTCTGTCAATGGTATTCATCAGTGCATCTGTACACAATAAAAAAAGCAGAGGTCAACATGTAAACAGTGTTTGCTAAACACATCTTTCAAAATAACACAGAAATAAAGACCAACTATACAAAGAAAAAAGTCCCAGTCAAATGTGCATCAATAATCAGTGACCTGTGTAGACTATGTGTTATGCTAACATAGGGTTAGGTGCTGAACTCAGTACTTTTAAGGGTACTGATATTCACATTAAATAAAACCACTGCCAAATTTCAGTACCTGGGAGTAAATGTGGGTGGGAGAGTGATTGATTGTATATAGAGAGAGTGACGTTACCCCCGCAGCTTGTTAAAGTCACAGTGAGTCAGGACAATGGCAAGCCAAAAGTGGTCGCAAGTGTGGTTACACAACACTCACTGCGGTATGTGTAATGTGAAACAGACAGCTGGCGAGGGCAGCACGTCTAACCAAACACACAATACAGTTAATCTGAAAGCTAACGAGTGTGCCATTTTCATAGCCTGGAAGCGAGTCCCCACAACAGCTATAGCTAATGTTAACATGCCTGCAGCCAGTGTCTAAACAGTAAAATTTTACCAAACAAACAAAACTCTATGTGAGGCATCAACAACTTCAGTGAGCAATTAATTACCTTGTTGGATAAGTTGTTGTTGGAGATAACCAGGCTTTTTTCACAGTCATGGTTGGCTTAGCATTTTTACTAGCGCTAGCCAACACTCAGCCACTGGCTGCGAAGGAAAAGAGATGAGTCCTGGTAAAAGGATATCTCCTTCATAAAAATAACAGAACATCAAATAATCAATCTGTCTGATGTGTGTAGAGGTCTATATGGTTATACCGCAGCAGCCTGGTGTTGTTTTCCGGTGATTTAATGAAGGTAAACACAGTTAATGGCCGTGCAAACAGGGCTGTGGTACACAGCTCTTCTCAGAGGCACCCCTTGTTGAAAAATATTCATGTATTTTGAAACCTAAATGGGGACAGACTGACAGACTGACAGGCTGCAGTTTGTAGGAACAGGTTTGGGAGGGGAGAGGGAGCTAGGGAGGGATTTTATTTTGTGGTTTTGTTTAAAATGTTGTAAATAAATAACAAAGTTTACTGAAATTGAGAAGTAGAACATAGTAAAGTACCAGAGGAAGGGTACCTTTGGGTTCTAGTACTGAATTTCAAGAACTGATATCTGTATTGTATCAGTTCAAAAGTGAACAGTACCCAAACATAACTAACACAGATGTCACTACTTGTTCTTGTTTATGAGATTTCCCATTCTGTGAAAGAATTTCTCCAGCTTATTTTCATGGTGTCCTCGAGCAGCCCGGGTGAGGTTGTTTTCAATAGATGCCTCACCTTTAGGTAGGCTTTTGTCCTGAGAGTGTGTGGTTCCAAAGCTGTGTGAAGTGCGCAGAGGGTGTTTCTTGTCAAGCGAGACAAAAGGCTCAAATCTGCTGTAAAGGCGGGAGTCTGCACCCCGATCTTTGCTCCAGCTTCCTGTGTCTAGGCCAGGCCTTGCGCTTTTGTCAGGAATGGTGGTTTTTTTCAGTGCATTAGGTTTGGGGAGAGAGATCTGTGGTGGATCGATTCTGAAACGAGGTTTTGAAGATTTTAGATGGTCTTCCTCTAGCCGCTTCTTCTGGTGCTCTGAGGACGACCTGACAGGCTTGGTTGCTCTTTGGCCAAAATTTTCTCGTCCATCTGATACCACGTCCTCATCCTCAGCTGTTATGGTGTCTGTACTTGTGCTTGACACTAGACTCGGTGTTTCCATGGGTCCAAGTGAGTTCTCTTTTCTCTCTGGTATGTTCAATAAGGATTTTATTTTATTGGAACCCTTCTTTAGAAAATGCTGAGACCCCATGCTGTTGGATTTAGCTGTCACATCCTTATTATTCACATCGAGGACTGCTGCAGACACAGTCCTGGAAGGTGGCTCCTGCCACATGGGTGTACCAGGACTCTTTGTGCCTGTGATACTCTTGACATCATAATGAGAGACAGACCTCTGATCTTCGTTCAGACTGGACACATATCCTCCATTCTGTGCATTGATCCCTGCTGTGCTTCTGTTTACCTGCATCCTTCCATAAGCTCCGTACATGTGACCTGAGGATTCACGTGTGTACTCAGTGTTCGATCTGGGATCTGCCACGCTGTGCCTTTTGTGCCAGTTGTCTGTCAGAATGTCAGGGTTTGTGATCATGTGCCCACCTTTAGCTCTGCTGAGGCTCGTGTACACAGACTGGTAAGGGGTTCTACCTGGAACATAGCCTGCGTTACTCCAATTGTCGTCCAAAATCTGCAGACTCTGCCTCTTTAACATGAACTCTTCGTTGCTCATTCTATTTTCAGCTGCTGCTGCTGTTGGATTCCATTGCATGGACGAATAGTGCAAGGGAGTGTTCTGTGCCGCTGCAGAGCCTATACCAGTTGAGGAGTTGTTACTGTGTCTGTTTGGCTCCATTTGCTCTGGTATGGTGGACCTGAAAACAAGGGAAGACCTCATTCTTCCCTTCATGAAGGAGTTTGCTTTGTCCATTGGTTCAAACTGGTCTAAATAGTCACAAGAGTCTCCATAAGGGATGTCAGGGTGTTTGAGGTAAGACTCAATCCTCAATGTGCGCATGAATGACTTGGATGTATTCTCCAGTGTTGGCATGTTCTGCTGTATGGACAGAACCTGTTTGTCGTTGCCATTGTAAGACTGACGCAGGTTTTGACCTCTTTGCATTGGTGACATGTGTAAATAATTGTCCATGGGGTTTGTTATGTTTCCTGTTTCTCTAGAAATATTCCAGTTGCTCGCTCTGGGCCTAATATTCTGTGGCATGCATCCATCTTCTCTCTCCCCAGCATAGCTGTGCCTTTTCAAGTAGTTCAACATCTCTTTAGACTGATACTGGGGCAACTGGTTCTGACCAGCGTACCCGTTCTCAATCATGGGCCCAAGCTCGTTGGGGTCCTCCTCAAAGAGCTTCTCTTCAAGGTCTCTCGTGTTTTGTTTCCTCTCACAGGTCTTCCTGTAGACTGTGTCCAGCGTGTGCCTCAACTGGTCCCTCCGCTCAAGTTTTGGGGCAGAATGAGATTTTGGCAAAATCTGCATGCTATGTGGCCCGTTGCGTTGGAACAAAGCCTCTGGGGGGCACAGTTCAGCTGGCACGGTCGACCGGGCATAGAGTGTCCGGAACTCCTCGTCGTAGGACTTCACCAGAAATCCTGTGATGACCTGCACCATGCTCAGATGGATCTTCTCAAATGACCAAGTGAAGCTGCAAACAGACACATAAACAAGAATATTTATTAATGTAATGTGGAGAAACTAGACTGATGCTTGATGTAGCACTCTTAAAAAGTGTTTGGAGCTAAATTTAACTTGTTATCCAGCTGTGGCAAATAACTACTGACACAAAGCAAAAACATAGTAATTTAAAAATATTTTTTTGGTTGCACTTTATTTTACAATACATAACAAGCCGTACTTTGTATCAAATTAGACAAAAGATAGAAATGCTGTTCTTTTTAAGACAGTATTAGACACTTTATCAGACCGTGTAGAATTTGGTAGGGATGGTAGGAACACATCACTACTAACATCCAGGGATTACTGAAGCATGTGTGCTAATTAAAAGCACAAAACAAAAAAGTTCTGAAAGATAGTGTGCTTCCCCGTCATTATGCCTCATATTGGTTTGGTCCACTACTGTACATACCTATTTGGTCCTACTACCATGGGTCTCTTTTTACAGCCAAAATAATAAATGACTAGCAACAAATCTAGTGAGTTATCAACCATCAGGGGGGAAGTGAGAAATGTACAAAAATGTATTATTTTGTCATTTATTTCCATGCATGCTGTAATCATCGTTAGCACTCCTCTGGCAGCAGCAGAGTGTCTCTCTCTCCCCACACCTTGCACCTCAGGGAGGAGATTAACAGCTTTAACTACACTTATGGAAACACTGTCACCCTTTGTGACAACAGGCAACAGAATAACAGGCAGACAATACAGAAGGAGAACAAGTTAGAGTGGTAGAAAACATAGTTGTAGCAGACTTTGTAGATTGTTGTCGTAGCTCTAGCTGGAGAATGTTATTTGTCCCCACCAACCGTGATATGAAATATCCAGCCTTCTGATTATTAGACTTATTAGTGGGTAGTTAGAGACACATTATTACAGAACTGTACTGTAAACTAAAGTGAAATCACATATCTACTGCTTCCTCATTTAAAAACAATTTTTGAACCAGATCTACAAAGTAAAGGCATTCACTTTTACTAATTATTTAATTATAGAGGTGGAGGAACATTTTGTCAGCGGGTGACAGCACAGACTTGCCAAAGAAGGTGTGTGTCAAGTATCCGATATGTGGTTTCACTGCAGCTTACAGTAAAGTTTTGTTTTAATGTGCTCCAAATTACCCTCTAATAAAGTCTAATAAGGTTCTAATAGTGTCTAATATATATATTTTTTTTGTCTAATTTGATATAAGCATGGCATGTTACATCTTATTAGTGTACTGTAAAATAAATTACAACAATTTTTTCTTGTGAAGTTTTGTGTTTACATTTGTACACAAACTGCTTCAAAGGGCATCAATAAGAAATTATGACAACAATTTTGTAGAGCGTATTCGTGGCTCTGTGCTTCATCAGTGCATTTAGTTTACACCTCAGTAGTCTCAACCACAGCTCCTCTTGTCCTGTGTTGTTGTGTTTACCTGTATGATCCATAAATCGCTGTGTGACAGTCGACTAGAAGAAACTTCTGCTCCATTGCCCCATGAAATTTAGCTCCTGATCGACAGAGGTAACCCTGGCCTTTCACAGTGCGCACCCTCATGTTCTGTGGTCAGAGCGATGAAAGGGAAATGTCAGAAAGGGTTTTACATCAGCGGGTAATACTTACAGTATGTCAGTCAAATATTTGAGCAAGTCAAACATCTGAGACTTTTTTTTCAGTTGTTGTTGTTGTAAGCATGAGAAATGCTCCTACAGTAACTGGAATTTAAAAGGTGTGTTTGCATCTTTAGTCTTTGCCAGAAATATAATTATGACTCCACCCAAAAAACAGGAGAGACCAGGTTTTGAAAAAGGCCCTGATGCAGTACATTAAAAACACAGCATTCATTTTTCTCATTTTTAAATTTTAAGGGGTTGGTTTGTCCCAAAATAGGTTGCAAAGACTGTTGTTGTATTGTACTGCAATACAATACTGTGGATATATCACATAAATATTACATTCACATATCCATGGTATCTGCATAGAAAACAATGCTCAATTTGGGCATATCCATATTTGTGAGCTCCAGCTGGGCTAAACTGACCACCCAGCTTCACAGTTTAGGTTATTCTTTAAACTTATAGTTGATACTACAATATGGTTCATTGAGTTCTGAGGCACAAATGTTCCCTGTTTTGGCAAAACTCAGAGTAATTGCACCAATAAATGAAATAAGAAACACTACAATAAGAAAAAAATATGACTTTGTTGTGGTGTAATGATGTAGCTTCAGTCATTGTGAGGCCATGATTGAGTACACTTTAACCAAAGTTACAGATTTCATTCGATTTATTGGCTTGCTGTCCTCTTCCTCCTCCTCCGCCTCCTCCTCATCCTCCTCCTCCTCCTCCTGCTCTCCTCTCTCTGCTCCATGCTGCTCCAACACAGCCGCCTGGGGCCTCTTTCATGCTCTGACACATGATTGGAGTGTTTGAGTTTGCAACGGTGAGACACAAGTGAGACCAATTGGTAATGAGGGTGTTGCTTTTCGAAGGCCAGTGTTTTGCAGGTGAACAAAGTGTGGAAAATGATGTGATTTGTCTTTAGATGTCTGCAAAAATGTGATTTAGAAATTCTATTTGAGTGAAAACAAAGGATTTGTGCTTAGAGCTTACCTGTCTTAGAGTGTTGTTGTTGATACATGAGCTTTGAGTTTTTAGACTTCCAAGTTTTGAGAAAAAAGACCATATGCAAGAAGATTGGCTGCTTCTGTACACAAAGCAGCAGATTTTTTATTTTATTTTGTGGTTATTACCATCAAAATTTTACTGCTTTTGTCCACAAGGACCTCATCAACAAAATATGAGGTCTTTGTTGTAACTTCAGCCCTCAACAGGCTCCTTCTTTTTCAAGGAATAGTTAGAGGTTTTACATGAGATTCTGAACATTAATACAGCAACAAACAAGTGTTTGGTATGTGAGGATATACTGGAATAATGGCGTCCTGAACAGAGAATGAAGTCACTCTCACTGAGTGTGTGTTGTAATCCGAGCCTCTGTTTTTTTGTTTTGGTAGCCGGTCTGGCCACTCGTGCATGTTAGTGCATGTGTGTCTCTCCATGTGCTCTCCAAAGCCGGTGTGAGGAGAGCCATATACAGGCTGTTTCCTTTCACATTTAACTGGGTGAATGAAGGATTATTTGGACCAAACCAGAGGTGGTGAACATCAGAAAGAGATCTGTGATATGTCAATTCTGGAGCGAGCAGCAGCATGGTTGAATACACCTGATCAAACATGAACTTTATAATAACCTCATGAATATAAAGCTTTTTACATGTTCCTGGATAAAAGGCGTACACTCCTTCTCTCCTGCCTGCCTGCTCTGCTCATCTCTCTGACACAGCTGACAAACATGTGGAATAAGCAGGTAAAAATCCAACCACAAACAGCACTATTTCTAATAAATATAGGGAGTGGGCACATCATCATGTGAAAGAAAAAATCGGGGGAATTGAATCTCCAGGAGAACACCAGGGAGAGAGGAGAAGAAATGAAAAGAACTGGAAATGATGGGATGCGTAAGCCCAGTTGATCAGCATGGGTGCCAAATGGAAGTGGGCAGCGCCTCAGGTCCCTTCGCGACACTTAAGCGTGCAGTATTTCTCTGCCATTATCTAGGCGGGTTTGGAGAGTTTGATTGAAGTATGTTTTACAATTATTTGTGTGGTAAAATTGTTGCATTTGTCAGTGGAGGCTGGGGGGTTTGAAGACAGCAATATAACAGCTGGTTCAGTTTAAACATAAAGGATGCTGAAATGAGATATTTAGAAGGCAGAATATTTTCACCTCTAACTCAATGAAATAAGGGTTTATGTCGCCCAAACTAGAGTTGGTGCTTGTTGGAACAGTGGAAAGACCAACAAAACTTCTTATGCTGCCGGATGCTTCATTATAAACCAATTACCACAATAACAGAGAATTTTTAATTATTTTGTAAAATGTGTAACGGTAATGTATTTTAGAATCAGTGAAAATAGGTCAAATTGAGAAGACCAAATGGAGGCATTAAATCAAATACTCACCCTGAGTTGTTGAATTTTTACATCTTGATTTTCAGCCATTGAGAGGAAACCTTTCAGATGAAAATCATCCAAAAGGATGTAGACCGGGACTCCTCGTATAGAGGCATCGACAACCTCTTTGAATATATCTACATCGGTGAACTTGTCCATCACAATGGCAATGACCTGCGAGGACAAAGTGAATAAAACATGATTAAAAAGACCTGTGAACAACCTATTTAAGAACACACTCACTATCATCCATTAGCATGAATAGTAAGTGGCAGTCTGACAGCTAAAAAAAAGATAAAAACCTCAAAGTGATGCCTATGGGTGCTGAGTTATAAAGTGGGGGTGCAAGATCAGTGCCAAACAAAGGGAGGTGTGACAGGAATTTTTTCTGCAGTTAAAAATAGAGATATTACCAGTTTGAGTTAACTAAAGTTCTCTGCACTGTCTGAGGAAAATACTAAGGTCCTTTTTAAAAATATGACATATTAACAACAATCTTCTGTTGGTGAGCTGCACTATTTTAGTGGGAGAAAACAATGTGAAGAAAAGGGAAACTGTTTCAAAAATTAAGATTTCTCACTAAAATAAGTGCTGGTTGGTGGATCAGATACATGCCGAATATAACACAGACTCATTATACTGTTAACTCATCACTTACTGTGTGTGTGTGACGGTATTCAAGGAGTTTTTTCGGCTGCTAACAAAGTAATCACCCAGTTTGCTGTGGGACTCAGGATATGTTGACACAAAAACATTTCAGTCACTCCTGGAACATTTCAGAGTATTTAAGGAACAGCTTAACGGCTTTTCTCTGTTATTTAATTTCACTTTAGGCTGTGTTTGGATATATATGAACAGCTGTGAAGGAACATCATCATGTGTTTCAGTAGCATGTAATGAGCTCTCCAATGAACTCGCACCGACTCTACTGCATGATGTTTAGACACATTCCTTCCTCTTAAATTCCCGTGTAGGAGGTGTCTGTCCCTTGAATGAACCATGATAAGTGTTAGTCACTATTAATCATGTATGCAACATCCAACAAAGGCATGTATTGAAATCAACATTATTCATCCAAAATTGCTGTTCTGACAGATTTGAGACATTGCAGCTGTTGTGTCCCATGACATTTTTCTCTGCCATTAAATTAATTTTAATGTAGTTTTTATTGAACGGGTTTAAAAGGGAAAAGGGTGCCTTTAGCTCTTTGTGAGCCATAAAAACAGGTTTTTGTGATGTGTAAGCTGGCTTAATTAAGAGCCACTGCAGCAGTAACAGGGTTGTATAACAAGACATCAGAATACTAATTGTCTATTAACCACGATTCCGAGCTACAAAACTAGTTTCTGATTCATTGTGACACAATCAGAACTAACTGAGGAGTTGTGTAATGAATATGACTCTATAATGGAGTGTTAGCGCTGTATGTGGTTCCCACATTGTCTTCTCATGATGTCAAGCTGCTGAACCAGATTTTGACCTCAGAAAAACCACAGCAGACACTCCTTACCACAGAAAATTGAGAGCAACAAAGGTTAGTACAACTGCCTTGAGGGGTTGAAGTGTTTGCTGTGACAAACTTTAGAAGGGTACAAATTAAACTCTGGAGAAACTGAATGTCTGAATCAATTTGCCACAGCTGAGATAAAGCTTTAATATCAGTCTGAACAGCAGCAGTTTTGATTACCTGTCTTGCTTCCTGAATGCGCTTCCGGATCACCTCTTTGATGGTTGGGCTGTTTTGTCTGGCTGGATGAAACAGCAGATCTATATTTGTCTGCAGTTTTTCATGCATGACCTCCGGCCACCCCAAGTCCAAGTCTGGTGTATCCACATCCGAGTGGATGGGCCAGTATGTCCCTGATGACGATTGGCTGTCCGGTGGACCAGTGATTTTCTCTTCATGGTCCACAGGTGGGAGCTGTTCTGCATTTTCAGTAATGAAGAGAAGCTCTTCCTCCGAGAGGAAGCTCCCGATACGTTCTCCCTTGAGGAACTCCTGGTAGCTGTCTCTGCCGCCGTGCACCAGGCGATCAATCGCCAGACGGTAGGACTCCTTGTAGTGGGGTTGGATGTAATCCTCTGATTTAAACTCTCCCCTCAAGGACGACAGCAGGGAAAGCTCTGGAGACTCCATCACTCCAGGCCGATTCAGCTGGACCTGTTGAAAATATTGGAAATCAATGATATAATGTAAGAGGATCAGACAACAAACATAATAACAGGGTTTAAAATGCTGCAAAACTGGCTGGAAGCGAAGTAAAGTGTAGTTTAGTACAAGGAAAGGTCATGTTGTTACTACAGCAGAGAAGAAGTAATACCACTGAACTATAATACAATACAGTGACAGTGACACAGCTTGTAAATATTCAGAAGCTGTTAAAACATCAAAGGCTGCAATTATTGAAGGGACACACCAGACTCAAAAACACATTGTGCCATTTTGTCCCATTATACTGGAGAGAAAGGCAGAGATCTCTACAGCTGATATCTCCAATACTCAGCAGCTCACACCAAAATGATTCACACTGATAAACAGCACTGCGGGTCAGACTTTTATTTTTAAATTTGTGGGTGAACTGTCCCTTTAAAGTGCAACTGTGCTTCTGGTTTTAATGTTATGTAAAAGTCTGTAATAATTTATGATGAGGGGAACATGTTCCTGAGAAAACATTTTCCTGAGAACCAAAACAGGAACTATGTGCTGATTAATGAATAGCTAACTAGCTGTTCCTGAGTAACACTGAATCACAGACTTTATAGTCGATGATGAGAAATTACTTGAGATCAGACAGTTTGACTGTTTGCCTTGACTGTTTAGTGTATTGGTGATTAATCTAAACAAATTCACGTGATTGTAAGTTATTCAGGAACTACTTGTTAATTAGCAGTTAGCTGATTGGGTGTTTGCTTGCTTCTTAGTAGCTAAACATGACTTTACGTAACTTTTTGTAAAGGACACAGTGTTTATTTACACTGAGATTGTATGCACAGTTGTGTAGAGCCTGCTTTTTTCCCAATATGTTGAGTTCAAAAACACTGTAATACACACTCTTAAAGGAGAAATAGTCTGTCAGTCGTCTGGGAAGTAAAGTTCAGCCTGTTATCCTGAAAACAAAAGCCCACTGCTCTGAAAACACACACTGGAGTTTGAGTTAAGTCACTGCCTGCCAGACTCCATTAATATTAACAACACAAGATTATTCACCCATTCTCATTACTTATAAACAGACACTGACTCATTCTGTGAACATTTGGCATATTAATTTTAAACTAATTTAACTTTTTACTTTTTTTTGTCAGAGAAGCGAGTATTTCAACTTAGCATGTTTCCTTAATATCTGATAACATATTGTGGTCATTTTATGATTTAGTATAGTAAATATATTACATATTTCTTGTTTAAACACCACCAATAAGACCGTCTTTAACAGTATTATATAGAGTCTCATGGGCAAATGTACCTGTTATTTCTCTGAGAGTTGCTTCTAACAAGCCACATCATGAAAACTGACTCATCATAATTTGATGTTGAACCTGTTCACAGTCATGATTGAAAGGATGACACGCGGTGCATGTCCACAGGGCAAATGATACTGTTGCACCTGTACTGTAGAGTCAAAATTAAGGTGGAGTAAAACACAACTAGTGTTATGTTTGTGGACGAGCAAATTGTTTAGTTTGAATTCAGTATTTTCCGTAATTTCATGACAGAGCAATAGAGTCAGATTTGAATGGAAAAAGAAAAAATCTTCCACTTTCTCCACAAACCATGTGAATATGCCATTACAATTCTAAGACATTTTATATATAAAGTTGGCTATTCAACTATAATGCATAGACCAAATGTTGCCTTTCTACCGATCAAAAGCTTTTTTTGAAACTCTCATAGGATATAACTTGTTTTAAAGTGACCACAACGAGTTTTAACTGGTTATGAAACAGTCCCAGTTTATTACTGATGCCTCTATATGACCCATATAAGTTAGCAAGACCATCCAAGGGAGGATTGGCTGTTTATTATACAGTATGTTGTATAGTTGTTGTCGACCCTGCCAACGGGTCAGATTCTCCTTGAATTCAGAGGTAATTGCCAATTTTCCCAGGCAGAGCTACACTGACCATTTGTTGGCCGTTTCAAAAAGAAGCAGATTTTTATTTGGATAACTGTATTTTTGACCGTAAATTTCAGTGAAAATATTATTGCATTTCTCCACAGGAGCCTCAAAAATCAACAAGTTCCTTGTTGTAGCTTTAAGATTTAATTCCACAGTTTTCATTAAAACACTTTTCACACAAACATTTTCACTTGAAATGCAGTGTAGTTATAATATTTTTTAAATTATAAATCCTCTCACTGGATGAAAGCAAAAAGACTTTTGGAGTCAGACACAAAAAGGAGACATTTTATATATTTATAGATTAGAAGATTTTCACTTGTTATCTGATTGTCTCGAAAGCAGAGTCACACTGCATGACTGAGAACTTGGTATGGGAAACTTTGTGCGAACGTTTCACTTTCAGGAAAGTTTCACTGCCGGTGAAAAATGTTCTGCTGTTCTTTCAGCTCTCTTTTCAGGAAACTTTTATGGGCTCTGCTGTGTAGATAGTCATATATTTACATTTTGAATTGAGATCCTGTGAGGTCAGCATTGACTCTGCCATAACTTATTTAAATAGATATGTCAAACTATAAAAGAAACATTGAGCAACTGTTAAATTAAGGCAGTATGCTTAATCATAACCGACACTGCACATCACAGCCTGGTACAAACAGCATATTTATAACCCCCCCACTGTTCAGAGAATTCAATTATAAACTGAAGTGTTTGGTATTCTAACAGAGCCGGGATTCTTGTTGAATGCTTCTTAGAGGCTTTGAAAAGCACAGCAAGCTATAGCCACACACCATTATCTCGTCTCAACAACAGCAACTTACATTTAGAGTGTGAACTCTGTGAAAATCCTCTTGACTTCTCCCAGGATATCCTTCATAGATTTATGTATGTTCAGCTCATGTCAGTGTTTTGGAGGAGCTACTGTCTGCCAGCTGGAAGGAACAAAGACAAGGAGGTGTCTCAACATGACAGACAGTCTGTGCAGATGGAGGGTGTGGATTCCAGTTTTGACATGCAAAATGGTCTGGCTCGAAACTTGCTCACAGGCAGTCATAAACCTGTTTGAGACGCTAAGCCACTCCCCTGTTCCCTTCAGGGACAAAGTTCACACTAACAGAAATCAAGATAATCACAGACATCAAGAGGCTGTAATGAACTAAGAGTTGTCTGAAATTTACATTGAGTGAGACAGTAATGCACATTGCCTACCTGCTTTGCATTTATTAAGGGGACAAAAGTGGTTTATTTTATTACCAATTCTAGTGACACATTTGTGTTGTATGCAGATGTTTATCAAAGAGATGATGCACACAAACTCAAGAACTCTTGAAGAGACAGTCCAGTTTTATCAATAAAAAAACACAACTGGACAGTATCAATATTATTATCATCACTTTCCAAGAGAATTAAAAAGCCATGAGAAATTATGTTTATCACTTTTAAACAAATGCAACGGTTAGAAATTTTATGTAGGTTTTTTTTATTGATCACAAACAGCAGCCAATCAGAAATGCCAAACAAGAAGCAAAACAAGAGCAGCCTGCCAAGTAAAAAGTCTGAGCCAGCTGGAACAAAGGCAGAAGATATGTAGGCTACCCTATATTATTGACCTATTTATCTTAACGTCTGAAGGAAATTAGCTAAATTGCTTTGTTCACTGTGGGCTGCAGAGAAGTCAGTATCAGCCACAGTGCGTCCAAGTGAATACCATGTTTGGACTGCATGTGAAGGACCTGGCTAAATCCTTGTTCAACAAGATTTGTTCCTGGGAAAGCAAGAAGAAGCAGCACAAAAAGCAGGGATACGTTGCAGCGGCGTAAACTTCTCCATCTCAGCTGAAATCAAACTGACTGACGGTGTTTCTGTGACTTAATTTGTCTGGAAGTGTCTGGTTTTAGAATAGTGTTATAGTTTGTGAACTCCTTAACGCCCCCTTTTCAGAAATATTGCTTCCAGTGCCCCCTGATGATCTCTGCACGCCCTCTGGCGGGTGGTAGCACCCCTGTGGAAAAACACTAATCCAAATAGTTTTGTGTGAGTTGCAGAGTTTTGGATATATCAGCCGTAGAGATTTCTGTCTTCTCTGCAATATAATGGAACCAGATGGCACTCAGCTTGTGGTGCTCAAAGCACTAAAAAAATTCATAAGTAAAATTCAACACCAGTGTTGCTTTACAGAAATCATGACCCGGTTAGATAATCCACAGACCTTGTGGTGAGCAGTTTCATGCAGGAACTGTTTTTAGTCATATAGAAAGTAGTTCCAGTAGATTCTACTGTTGAAAGAAAATAGTTCCTGAATGTAACTCCTCACAACAAGGTCTGTGGATTATCTTGAGTTACTGGGTCATGATTTCTAGAAAGAGACATTGCTGTTGAGTTTTTCAAATATATTTTTTGAGCACCACAAACCAAGTGCTATTTAGTCCCATTGTTTTGGAGAGAAGGCAGACATCTCTACAGCTGACATCTCCAAAACTTGCAGACTTTAAAATCTGCAGCTGGTGCACAATGCTCCTGTTGGACTGCATCAGACCTGTACTGGTGTCCCTCCACTGGCTTCCAGGACATAATTTAAGGTTTTTTAATTTGTTTTTAAAGCCCCACACGACCTGACACCCCAGTACATCTGTGAGCTCCTCTGCTCCCTTTCCTAACCCAGTTATCTCAGCTCCTCAGGCCAGCTGTCCCTCAATCAAACAGTCGACCATTTTCAATTAAGCGTTCATTCTTTTGACACCTTCTAGGAAAAACTTAAGACATACATTTTCTCAGGCTTTTGAGGTTTTATATTTCACTTTTTCTTCTGTGTTTTATATGTTTTCTGTTCCTATTTATTTATTTTTGCGTGGGAGTTATGTTACCTCTGCTACTAATTTGCTGTTTACTTACTAAAAGACGAAAAATATGTATTTTGGATTTTTGGGGGTACTGTCTCTTTAAGGGATCATAATTAGACACTTTGATCTTACTTCAGATGTGGCTGAAATATTTGGGTGGTGCTATCCAAACTGTGGTGGGGACACATCTGTATGGAGAAAACAAACACTTCTGATTTCCATGTAAATGTAGGAAAGACCCAGACAATTGGCAGGGAGAAGAAATTGGAGATGTGGCGAGTTTTTCCTCCATTTCCTCTGCCTTAGTTTCCAAAGTATTGCTCGTAAATGAATGAAACACATGCATTCATGAATTCATATTAGTGACACTTTGCATTCTTCAGCATGCATGATCAGCTCTCACTGGGTCTCTTGAGAAACTGGCTTTGTAACATCTGCATTCTTACAAGAAAAAGCTGCATTCACTCGTCATTAACACCACAACCAAACAAGTATTCCCTTTAGGGCTGAAAGTACAAACAAGGACATTGTTCAACAGCTATTCTACATTTTCACACAGAAACATTTCATTACCATGTAAATGAATAATTAAGACATGATGGTTGTATTTATGAATATCTATTTTTGTCTTTATTGTACAGAAATACTCTGAGTGGCAGCTTTCCAGGGACACAGATTGTGATGCAAATGAGAGTTTGTATCATATCTGTCTGATTAATGTCTGTTTACAGGACATATTGTATCTGGCTTTCTTTGTGAATGTAATGTTTAACATTTTTTGTCACTTTTATGTTTTTCTTTGTCGTTGTGTTCAAAAGCATTTCCACTGCTGACACTCAGACTGCACATGTACATCAATAAATAACACTGTGTGGGTACAATCACTTTCTTTTGTTAAGACTGCCAGCCTTCAGGAAAGCCTTCCACAAAAGCACAATCTATAACTTCTCAAGGGCTTTTCAGTCCTTTTTGTGCAGGACATACACATCATAAATGTTTACCTTCAACTCTAAATGTTACTAGCATACAACAGTTTCCTTAGATTCATAGTTACTGAATAAATACATCTGAAATGTTCTGACTGAAACTGAAAACGTAGCCTTGCTGCAGCATTGAACCCATGAATTTATTCATTTTGTTGAAAATACAGTAGTACAGGAAGCTGCACTGTTCACAACAATTGACCTGAGGATTCTTCATGACCTTGCAATTTTGTCCAATCACCAAAACTTTTCCTTTTGAGTTCCACCAATCATAAAAGAAGAAAAAGCCTGTGAAATCCTGGAGGGACCGATGATTAAGACATGAAGCATTTTAAATGAATAAATAGATTGATTTTATTGGGATCATTTTGGTTTGCTCAAGGCAAAATTGTGAGTTCAGGTCCAAAAAAGACTAATTTCACACTTTCAGTCATGAAAATATAAATTTGAGAACTGCACATGTGATAAATTATGCACAGCAAGTGATCATTTGTGGCATCAATGTGACAAGAAGAATGTTTTTACCTTCGAGTGGTGGAGAAACTAGGGAGTTCAGATGTCATCCACCTTCGGAGAATCTCAGAGAATCAGCCCCAAAGCATCTCACAGGTCTGTCCAGGTTTGTATGTAGAGGCTGTAAATAAATGACACCAGTCCTGCCACAGGCTGTAGAATATATGCATACACACACACACACACACACACACACACACACACACATACACATATATATACACACTGACCTCACTACCAAAAGCCTGCACATGCAAATCCACACTGCACAGGTGGTTACATTTTCATAAGCACACTTTACAGCCTGCAGCTCCAGGTTGAGAAAAGCTGTAAGAGTCAGTTTAATCGATAAGAAAACTCTGAGGAATGGTTTGACATTTTGGGAAATATGCTTTTTCACTGTCTTGCCTAGAGTTAGATGAAACCAAGAGTAATAAAATCCACCTGCATGAAGGGGTGGAAATAAATTACAACTACTCAAATCGCTGTAGTATTTGCACTGATGTACTTACTTACTTACCTAATTCACTACACAGTGGGCTCACAATTTGAATTAATATCCAAACCTTTCATTGGCATTTCTTGTAGTAAATAGACCCTTTTGCATTAACGGGGGGCAAAACAAAAGAAAAACAAGGAAAAAACAGGCAAACACAAATCACCTCAGAGTAGTAGATCACATAACCAAGAGAAAATGTGATCTTGATGTGTTGTTGGGTGCCAGAATCAAAGTAGAAATGGTAATGATAAGACATAAGCTTGGAAATGTGTGTGAGCCATGACAAAATTAACAAAATGAACTCACAAAATGTCAGACAGGAAATATTCTTGTACCTATTTTCCTTATTAAACTGAAAAGTAGTTTTTAAAATGTTTTTTTCTGTCATTAAGAAACAAGCCAACAAATCTTGATAGCTAGTGTTACCTAACATGTTTAAGAACTGTTGTGCCACCGCCCAAGCTCCACCCACAAAAAAAATCTGAGAGCCCCACCTTACACCCGACACACAGCGGAAGGCAAGGCTATCTTACACTTTTATTTTCCCCGCGTTTGCAAGATAGCAAACGAACTTGTGCCTGTCCATGTGCCCATGGACAGGAGGTTGAAAAAGAAGGTGTGGTCAGGCGTGTTTGGTATCATGTGCACCGTGCATTGTAATCCAGAAAAACAAGGATTAAACAATTATGATTTATAACATGCAAAACGAACACGAACCACGAGATCTGCCTGACCTGAGGAGAAAAACATGTGTGCTTCTGTCAGAGCCTGATGCTGGTTATAAACCTGTTGGATAACGTGTACATAAGGAGATTTCTATTTGTTTCAGACTTTTATTTTAAATATTTTACTCACTGTATCATTCATGAATGCATTCAGTCCATTTTTTGACTTGTCTTATAGCCTTTTGTTACATTTTGTCAGTTGATGGGCTCCATAGATGACTTCAAATTACTTCTTTTGTCTTCCGACCAGAAAAATAAGCAAATCTATAGATATTCAAATTACAATTACAGTAATACATAATTATATAGATTTTTTTTTACTTGAGTTGTGTTGCACAAACAATTAGTGGACTGTGAAAATAAGATGTTTTCCCCTAACTTGGTAACAGTGCTCTTGACCACTCAAGCAAAAATCAGAAAATGCTGGTGACTCCCAGAAATGAACAAAATAAGAGCAAATGGTGGATACAAACAGAGAAAGAGAAGAGAAAACTTGTTAATAAATGACTTCCTGAGGCTCATTGAATAGACTGAACTAATGTTTTTCAAACAGTCTGGTTGACACAGTCAATAAACTCTGTCAATCATATTTGTTGAAAGACTGAAAATAGATTATGAAGTCACTTGAATGTGTTTTTCTTCTTCTTTCTCATCAGTAATTAAATCTATCATTGGCAATTTAACTTAATGAATGTGAGCAATATATGAAAAGGTAATTTCTTCTGGGGTAACACTGAGATAAAGTCAGGAAATGAAATCACCATTGTATGATAAAACTAATAATAGTGATATTATAATTAAGATTAAAAAAAATTGCAAAAGTAGATATTTGCTGTGATCTAATTACATTAATATGTTTTAGGCCCCCTATCTTCCAAATGACTCATTTATTGGCCAGGATTCACATGAAACTATGTTTGTGCAATGATGATATTCTATCGTACAGAGCGTGATATGTAACAAGGATATGTAGACGCTCTGCTCTTTTATGAAGACTGAAACACCTCTGGTAGTTCCACTGTGCTTCACCTGAAAGAGCCATGAAGAACAAGATATCTGCACCTTTGTTTAGCTGTGTCTTGAATCTAGGTGTGTGTAGATTAAGTGACATATGCGTTAAGTCAGAGGGAGTTTCTTTTCCTGAAGCGGCCTCGCTGTGAGTCACCTTTTGTGACACCCAATCCCTGCACCACGCTGTCCTCATGATCAGTTCCTCGGGCTGTTCTTGGCTCCTGCTGGCAAGTCTGAGCAAGTGACACATTGTTGTGTCGCTGTGAAAGGTTTCTAATAAGATAAACGTCCTGATAAAAATCAGCATGGCACTGACTAAACTCTGTCTGTCTCAGTCTGAAAGGCATTTCATAATTTTGAATCATCTTTTTTTTAAAAACATAACTTTGTGCTCAAGCTCTTTTTGTGTTTGACTGTAAAAAAAATGTTTTGGACAGTTTCCCTTTGAAAAATATTGAGAGAGAAGACAAAGGATTATATTCTTAATCCATATCTTATTCATAATAATTCACACCAACATGCAACAGTTAAATCAACACAAGATGATTATCATAATGTTTAAAATGTAAGCAACATAATTACATGTTCACATTAAAGGTGACATCAAAGGCTGGTGTAAATTACAGGTTTAACTGTAACTGCTGGATCTGAATCCCTCCACTGGGGCTCACATTTAAACACAGGAAATGGTGCTGTTTAACCAGTTTATTACTCGCGCTTGATAACACCTTGTTTAGTTGGCTCAGATGATGAGGATTTTGGTCTGTAGAACAAGGAGGTAATAAATGTGGGGAGGCCACAGCAATTCAGTTTTACTGCTATACAAACTACAGCAACACTTGCCAAAATAAATTTACATGAGAAATGCATGAGTGCAAACAGGATCAGGTGTGCAGGTATCTCGTCCCTCTGTGTACCTCTGAATCTCATGATTTATGTTGAGAAATATTCCTTCAGGTGACCCAGAACTCCCAGCTGGTTCACCCCTGTTGTTTGCAGCAGATTCACAAA
This sequence comes from Lutjanus campechanus, assembly GCA_027495735.1. Taxonomy (NCBI): domain Eukaryota; kingdom Metazoa; phylum Chordata; class Actinopteri; order Lutjaniformes; family Lutjanidae; genus Lutjanus; species Lutjanus campechanus. Next base: position 1,958 of record JAJHUR010122456.1, on the reverse strand, counting down.
TTCACTTTTTATTGTATTTATTAATGTATTCTGAATATTTTAATGTCAAAGTCCATACATTTTTCATAATACTAAATTTTGTAGAACCTCTCAATCACTGCATTTCTAAACTCCCAGTTGCTGCTTCTTTCCTGTTTTCTGTCCTTTTCTGTGGCTCGTTTGCTGCAGGCTGTGACTCTAAGGTTACAGTTAAAAATGACATTACTTTACTAATCTCACAACAGCAAAAGTAACAAGTTACTGTGGTTGTTACTTTCAAACAACTCCTGAAGCCTCCACACCCACATGTCAGATTTTCTGTATGAAAACCTGCAGGAACAACAGAACATGGGTTATTAAAGTTGAACAAGCAGCCAGCCTAAGATTTGGAGGCATTTACTGAACCTTGTATTAAGAGAAAGTTTTATTCATGATGGCATGAAGAAATACAACACTACCCATAATCCTAAAGTGCAACAACAACTGCTCTGATTGGTGAGCTCGCTGTTACCATGGAAATGTTTACTGCCCCCGTCAACAGGTAACCCTGCCAGCAGGCTTGCTAGTTAGCTAACATGAACTGTATTAATAATGTTGTGATGCTGCAGTGAATTTAATTTATATACACACACAAACTACAACATTGTTATTAACAATATGAACACTAATAATGTCAAAAGTTAAATAAGAAGCGTTATTATTTGCAATGGCTTATGGGATGAGTAGTTCCTTCATTCTTAACGTAATTATGTGCACAGTCTTGTCCCTTTGCCTTTTTTTTTTTTTTTCCATTTTCCAGTCATTTTTTTTGCTCCAAATCGGATGTTTTTTGGTCATGATTCATCTAGTTTGTTG
>JAJHUR010122453.1:920-11327 GCA_027495735.1 Lutjanus campechanus | reverse complement strand
CTCCACCGCTGCGTGCAGCATGTGAACAACTCAATTTGTCTATGACGCTTTGTGCGAAAAGATGGGAACAAGAGAGGCAACTGCTCTAACTGTGGGCGACGGAGTTTCATTTTTGACTTCTCACTTTTGCTCCTTTGACAGATTTGGAATTTTACTTTTGTTTTGTGATTCATCACTTTGTGTAGGCGGAGAAGTTTCAGACGAGTAACCCAGCCGACAGCAGGAGTTTATTATGGGTAAACAAGAGACTCTCAGGTATGGGTCACTCCACCTTCATGTGATTTGACTGTAAAAAAAAAAAAGATGGTATATTTTGAAATTTAACTCTCGCTTAATGTGGATTTAATCACTGCTAAGCAAAAAATAGTAAAAGAGTTATTAATATAGAAATACTTTGTGTTTCTATTTGTGAGTCCAAGAAGCAGCAGCTCAGAAATAAAGTGGTGGACTGGCTGGCAGCTGGGGCTCGCTTTTTGTTTCCACCCTGTGAATCAACAATTCATTTCCAGCCGATTTGTACAAAAGGTGATTGTTAGCAGCAGGTCCGGCCTGTCCACTTACAGTTTCCTGAGTGAACCCTCCAGACAGCCATTGCTCAATCATGGTTCACCTCTCTGGCAGAGGGCACGGACGGCAGCTTTCACACTCACTTCAAATCAAATCAATGTCTGATCCATCATGGGCCTCTTGCCTTCAGGGCAGCTTTGAATCTATAAGAACTACTCTCTGTGGCACCCGCTAGCTGCTTAGGTCCTGGACTGATGTGTGTGTGTGTGTGCTCGCACGTGTGTGTGTGTGTGTGTGTGTGTATGCGTGCACAGAGTAATAGAATTAAAGAGGACCCCTGTCCCTCTTGGGAGCCTTCCATCTGGTTTTATATGTTATTTGACAAAATGAGACTTTGACATCGCCAATATATAAGCAGATGTTGAGACAGGATGCTCTGGAGATAAGGCTGTTTTGATATCCTAAGTGTCTTGGGGGAAATAAATGTCTAGAGTTGTTGTCTGGGGCACTGAAAGAAGTAACTTCTCAGCTAAATGTTGGACAGGATGATAATGATGATGATGTAGTTTTTGAAATGTCCCTCAAGTCCTGTGACTTCAGGTCTTCTGCTGATGTTTGTGGCGTCTGCTTTTAGAAAAACTGTAGACATGGCATTTCAGTCACACCCCAACCCTTGATCCAAATAAACAAAAACATTAGTTCCTGTTTCATTTCATGACTACCATTGTCACAAGATAAGATGATATGCCTTTTTCCAACGAAGTATCAAAGCGTCGGTAATCCCCTCATGCTCAGATGTTTGAAAACAAAAAAAAAGAAAAGAAGTATTAATATGGATAAAAATGCTGTCTAAAGAGGCCTAGTGTCCAGGACAATGTGATAAGGCACCCTCTAGGGTGATCTTCTAGTGGACAAAATGTAATAAAATGCCATCTAGAGCAGTCATTCCCAAAACTGGGTTGGGACCCACAGGTGGATCACAGGAGATTTTATTTGGGTCCTCAGATGAATAAATTACTAAAGAGGAAATTCTGCAAATTTAAGATTTATATCTACAGTTTCACAGTTTTTTTTAAAGCATTTAATTGTGTATATTATTTTACTGGTCAGGAATTGGTTTAATGGTCAGGAATGTTAGGCAAGGCAAGTTATGCACAAATTAACTATTAACAGAATTTATGGATAAGACTGATAATGCCGACTTGGGTCACAAAGGGTTGTCCTTTAAAAAAACTGGGTCCCCAGGAAAAAAAAGTTTGAGAAATGCTGTTCTATAGTGCCCTTCCAGTGGACATAATGTGATAAAATGCCCTCTAGAGTGCCCTTCCAGTGGACAAAATGTGATAAAATGCCCTCTAGAGTGCCCTTCAAGTGGACAAAATGTATTAAAATGCCCATAGAGTGCTCTTCAAGTGGACATAATGTGATAAAATGCCCATAGAGTGCCCTTCAAGTGGACATAATGTGATAAAATGCCCTCTAGAGTGCCCTTCCAGTGGACATAATGTGATTAAATGCCCTCTAGAGTGCCCTTCAAGCGGACATAATGTGATTAAATGCCCTCTAGAGTGCCCTTCAAGTGGACATAATGTGATTAAATGCCCTCTTGAGTGCCGTTCCAGTAGAAAAAATGTGATAAAATGCCACCTGCGCTGCCAGCGCAAAACATGATAAAGCACATCACAACTTTTGGCATGCTGGTGCCCTTTTTATTTTTGTTGGCCGTGCCCCTCAGACAGCCTGCATATCAGTTTTCACAGCGGATCATGAAGAGCCATAAATCTACCACACACATTAAATAATAATTATTTTCTAAACAAAATAAAACAAACAAAAAACACATAAGATCACAAGCTTATAATTTATAAGATGAATAGAACAGAAAAGTTAGTTCTGTGTTTACTTTTAAAGGAGAAATATGTAATTTATTTACTGCATTAAACTATAAAATGACCATATGTCACTAAGGAAGTATGTTAAGTTCAAATACTCGCTTCTCTGACATCAACGGTATGTAGTCTCCTCCTCTTTTATTTCCATTCTGTTTATGACTCATACGAAATCCTTAATAATCTTTTAGGAGGCGTTGATGTTTATAACGGTTAAATTGAGCAATATGTTAATAAAGTCTGGCAGACTGAGACAGGCAGCTACTTAATTCCAGTCCAGGGAGTGTATTTTTAGAGCAGTGTGCTTTTGTGTTCAGGATAATGGGCTTAACTTTACATTGACAGACAACTGACAGTTATTAATAGCTGATCAACTTACAATGGAGGACATGTTGCTGTTACAGTCCAATTATAATGTCGTCTAGGGAGGGGAGATGAGGGGAAACAACTCACTTCAACCATAGTTGTGTATTAAATGGGGATTCAACCTATTTAATATCAGTCTCTGGCTCCAACTCACTATTTGGGCTGCAGAACTTGAACTGCAGCACTTGAACGTGGCACGAACTGCTCCTTAAATAAATGCAAGTTATTTAATCTCAGCTGACACAAACGCATGTACTGTATTATGCTCAAAACCAAAACTTTTCTTTAAAAATTCACAGAATAAATCAGTCAGTCAGGAACACCGACTTAATGTAGTTGTGTGGTGCTACAGCGAGGAATTTTGGCAAAATCTCAGTTCTCTGTCATAAAAAGAGGGTTTTATGTGTTCTTGGCTAAAGGAGAAGCCCTGAAGCTCCTCTCACTTCAGCTCTTATCATGTCAGCTCACTCAGTTGGGAAACATTCAATAAGGAAAGACTTTCACTTCCCCTATGTTGTTTGTACATCTTTATTTAGATACCTCAAGTGACATTATGTAAGGTTTGCCATTGTTGCAATTTGGTGTCCACAGTTTCAGGGCGTAAGTTTTTCACTGCTGTTGGGATGATTTTAGTCGATATGAGTGCAAGTGAAATACCACAATTCCCAATTCCCAATTCCCAATTGAGACAGCGGTTTAAAAACAAAAACAATAATAAAATTCAGCCATTGTTCATTGTATTTGCCACCTGAAATAAAAACTGTTCTGAGCTTAGGAAAAAAGACTGAGGGTGACGCTAAGCCTGGAGCAGATCGCTGTCAGGGGAGCATGGTGTACATGTCGGGAAAGCAATGGAGTGCAAAGTGATTTCTGCTGTATAATTGTACCCTGAATAATACGTCACAATAAAAAGTTGACCTTTTACCGTCTGTCTGTCATTTCATGAAGCTGTCTCTCTGTAACAACAAAAAGCCAGTCTGAAGTTTACTCATGTTCAGAGGCCTCTTGCTCGGTCATAGAAGCTGCTGAGTCTGATTCTGTTGCCTGCTCACCCAGCTCCAGTTCTGGTACAACACTGGCTTTGCTCACCATAAGCGTTCCCCCGCTGGCTCACACAGAGCCTGAAAACCCCCGTCCTCCCAGCAGTCCAAAGCTCTGAGGCTACCGGCGTAAACACCAACAACCCCCCTGTCGCTCTGAGCTGCCAGTCCGGGTAGTACGGCTGAGCTAACTAGCTAACAGCAGCTACATTTTAGCAGCAGGTTATTTCCCTGCCCATCAGGAAACTCTGTAAATCAGAGAGAGTCGAGACAGAGCAGCTGGAGGACGTTAAAGGGAAAACCAGAAAACATTTTCTTCATAAAATACGATCCATGACATAGTTTGTGGTGTGTGAATTTGTGCCATCAAGTATTACGCACTTGATGAAACACGCCCAGCAAAGTCACATGGTGCAAGAACTGTCATGCCGGCCACAGAGCGTGAATGAATGACAACGTGACAGCTCTGAAGACCCTGTGTACACTACCCACTCAGCACCAAACAGCACAGAGACACAGTTAGAGACTAGTTGGTGAACACAGAGGAGCATTTAGCGGCTAAAGAGCCAGAAATTTCTCTCAGGAGTTGGTAGAGTGCAAAAAACAGAGCTAAAAGAGAGTCAATATTGGACTTCATGGTCTAATCTTCAATGGAAAAGTTTTAACATTTTGGGAAATAAGCTTATCCTCGTTCTTGCAAACAGTTATGAAGCTAAAGCTAGGAGAAAGTTAGGTTAGCATAGGGGATGTAAGGGAAAACAGCTAGCTTGCCAGGCTGCTATAGCAGAGAATCCAGGAAGTCATTGTCCTCAGTTACTATAGTTATTTAACAAACTTGTTATAACGTGTTGACGACTGGTGATTTTAGAGGTGCTGTGAGGCAGGGTTTTTATTTTACATGTGGACAGAGCGGTGTTGACTCTCATTTAACTCTCTGCAGAAGGGCATAAGCATATTTCCTAAATACTAAACTACTGTATTCCTTTAAGAATAAAGTCCTGCAGGGATGACATATTTTTGTAACGAGCCTGAAAGTTAGCATCGCTTTGTTCCCTCCACTAAAGGGACTTTTCCATTGGATACTGGGTTAGTGCAGAAAATAAGCGCTGTAGTGAACAAAAGTTTATGACACATTTTGTTCGGTAAAATAATGAACACCACATTTATGTTTTTTAAATGGTTTTTGAAGCTTAAGTGCAATGGCCAGAAGTAAAAAGCTTACGTTAGGCTATACATGAACTACTGCTTACCAGTGATGGAAAGAGTACTGAACATCTGTACTCAAATACTATTACATTACTAAAATATTACTCAATTACAAGTAAAAGTACTGGTGTTAGAAAAATACTTAAGTAAAAGTACAAAGTATTCTTGTCAAACACTACTTAGAGTATTAGTTACTGTTTAGTCTTTGATATTTCCTTATTCAACCAATGAGGTGCCACAATTTCTAGACTATTGATATATTGATTAATAAATTTTTAATTAGTCAAATTTCTAACAGCAATTAATCAACGAATGATTCATATTTAACATCCCCGTTCTAAACATATGGCTGCTGCAGCGTTTTGGGTTTTTTTCATCTGTACGTCATGGTTGTCATTGGCCTGTGGGTGATCAGACAGCCTCAATTATGATTTTAATGATTTTAAAAGTAACTAAGTAGACAACATAGTGTAATGCACACTATAAGTATAAGCATGAGTATAAGTATAAGCAATACAATAAGTAAATGTACAGACTTCTACTCATAAAAGTACAAGTACCCCCCAAAAAACACTAGTTAATTACAGTAATTCGAGTAATTCACATCACCACAACTGACTATAAGTGTTCATTGATGTTTAATGTCCGCGACAACCTCTGTGGTCTAATTTAACCGCTTGTTAGCAACCGCATTTTTTAAAAGACGCATAAAAGCTTCAAAATTCACAAGTGTGGTATTCCCTGACATATTTTAGATCAAAATGTAAAACACTCCTCAGCTTGTGCTTGTGCTCGCAGACCTTGTTTCAGACGTCTAACCAATGACCCATTCAAAAACAAAACCGCAGGAATTTGAAACAAGGGAACTGGAAATGTGAAGATGTCAACTCATTTCTGCGGCACTCTATAGACACCTTTATAATTAATGCACAGAAGTGAGAGCGGTGTTGATTCTATGTGGAAGTGAATAAGCATATTTCCCAAAATGTTAAAACAGCTGAATCCTTAAAGAGTTCAGTTCTGGTTCATTTGATGATTTACTATGATCAACAGAGACAAGGCGTTGGTTTTTGTTATGTCTGGGCTGGCATAGTATTTGGTTTTTGTAAATGTTAACATGGAAATTTATCACACCTTATCAAGTAAACAGTTCAGCTTGATCAGGACCTCGCTCCGTGCATGTATTCACAGGCACGGCGGGGATGAAGTGTCGAGGTAAACATGGAGCAACAGACTTTCTCCTGCACCTGTAACCGGATCGCACTCACCTTTCTATTCTTCAGACCTATTATTAGTCTTACTCACCTAACACTGAGTGTAGTCCCTGACAGGCTCCAGTAATGGTGACTCATGCAACACCCACTGCTTTTTACCTTTCTCTCTTCCCGGCATCGCGCACAGCTACTTTTCCTTATAGGCTCTCCTTCTCTCATCTCCCATGATTCATTAGATTTACTGTGTTGGAATGCCCAGCGGCAGGCTGCCATCATAATAGGTTGAGAAAGATAGTTTCTTCCATCATCAAGTTTCTAAATCATCTGCAGGCTTTTCTATTTCTCCTACATAGATAATGATAGCACACCGGCTTTGTTACACTGAGGCAGCAAGATGTCATAAATCAAGTTTTTTATAATGCATATCTCCGACAAGTGCTTCGATCCATCTCCAAGCTGTCTCCTTTCTGTCCTTTAATAATGTGATGTGGTTTTATATAAGATGCTTTCATTCTAAACTCTCTGAACATCTCCGAATGTAACCCGAACTTGTGCGCAGCGAAGAGGAGAATTATTGAATCTACATTTTGTGTGAGCGCGAGCGCCGCTGTTTACTGATGTTAAAGCATTTTCCCCTTTCAGATAATCAGATAATCTCTTTAACTTCAGGCAAAGGTCTGGACAAAGCCTTTTTACAAATAAGCGCATATGGAGCCAGAGACTTGGCTGCATCTCCCAAGAATGTGAAGCATCAGCCCAGTGCTGCATTTTGTTGGCACCAGCTAAGATTTTTGGCCCAAGCAAGCCCATTTTTCCACTGCCTTGATAATTAACTGAAGGCTGCAGATACAGCGCTTATCTCTTTTATTGCTACCGCCTTTTTTTTTTTTCATAGAACATCTTGTTAACTCCTTGCATGCAAGTAAACACTTTAGCTCACTCATACACACATTCAATATTCAGCATACAGACTGAACTGTAAAAATAAACTGTTTGTTTTAACTTAAAAAAGAGTGCTTGGGCTTCCTTAAAATTTTAAGCTGATGGCCTCATCAATAGAAAAAAAGGACCACCTAAAATAAATCAATATCAGTTTAAGTGTGCTGCAACTATATTTAGTATATTTTTGCTGCTTTACTTTGCCGTCAGACAAACTTTTCCAACGGGTGGAACTGAAGCAGCCATCTGTGCTGTCTTCAAAGCCACCAGGACTCTGTGGACAGACACAGTAATTTTACCTCGCAGGATAAGGGAGTTTCTGGTCCAATGCTGCCTCAATCGGTTAGTTTGTCCTGCCCATTATTGCTTCTGTCCATAGAGGCTTAGTGGCTTTGAAGAGAGCATAGAGGGTGGCTTCAGTTTCCCGTCGTAAAAAGTCTGCCCTAATGGCAAAGTAAAGCGGCCAAAAAGGTTCCAGATGCAGCATAGACTTAAACTGATATTGATTTCTGTGAGGTAAAATTACTGTTTGTACCAAAGGAGTGTGGAGTGGCTTCGTCTCCCCATTGTTGTGTTGGCTCAGAGGCAGATTAATTAACACGGTGTAAAAGTTACTGGTTTTCTTCTTCTTCTTGTTATATTTCCAACAGATTGTGGTACTGTGGAGAAAATAGTTCCGGATGACAGTAGTTCTGGATTTCATAATAAATGATTTTGGTTTTCAAAGTAAAGTATTTGGAAAACTGCAGACTATTTTTTTAAGACTAAATGCTAAATCGAATCATTAAAAAACACCAAACACAAACAGGCCAGCCCTGTGAACATATTTTGGATCAGGTTTGAAGGGAATGGAGGGAATTGGAAGAATGTGGATTGGAGAAAGGGCGGGACACAACGCACAACATGCACAAACAGACAAACCACTCGGCAATTATGTTAGTAGGATAACAAGCAACCAAAACTTGTTTGCCAAAACTAGTGTTGCAACAATACTGGAATTTCCATATTTGATACCATTCTTGATATCACAGGGGGGAAAAAATAATTCAACATTGAGGGACTTTGCGGGCACTGCAGCGATGTGGATCAATTAGCTGCTGGAGAAAGGAGAAAGCGAGAAATCGCAGCTGGTACCAAAGTATCAATGCTGTGAAAATAGAGTATTTAAACCATTTAAAATACTCACTATCTATATATACCAATATATTGATATGTATGACAGCACCAGTGGAGACACACAGCGAGTTTTCATCATAGAAGTTTTCATCAAACTATAAAAAAAATAGGGGAAGAAGAAGTTTTGGGTCTAAAACAATACATGTTTGATCTTGCAGACTTCCCACTCACTTATCACTCATATGCAGAACATGTTTCTTCAGAACATTTAATGTGTTAACCACACTTTGTACATCTGCACATTTGTTTAACTGATCATGTGTGAGGGGATCTTTTAGAATAAGAATAGTTAGCGGGTGAAGCATCTGCAGAAAACTAAAGAAACACACGGTTTGATTTAAGTGATCTGTTGAAACTGCAGTGCAGAAACACAAACACTGTCAAAATAAACTGTTTTAAGTTTTAAAAAGTTGGATTGACTAAATATGAAAGGATAAGTTGAGGTAGTTTTGTAGTAGTTCAAAACAAAAAACATGTTCAATAAGCTTAAGAGATTAAGTTGAACCAACAACTTTTCAGTCACGCTGACAAACATTTTTAATATTCAACATTTATTAAGATTTATTGACTTTTAATTAAACTAATTCATACTAACCTTCAGCATGGTTGTCAGTGTTTTCATTATTGTGGAAACAAGCAAACTTCTCAAAGTATATTAGAGACACACAGCAAATGTTTTCTGCATACAAAGAAGGGTCTCAGGAGAGATTGAACTCTCATACAAGGCATGCTGGGAAGTCTGTGCATGTGCTGATCATGTTTGTTCAGGAACTTAATTTAATGAGTTGATTGAACTCTGCACGGTGCATTCATTCAACTCATAAAGTCAAGTTAGAAGAACTCATGTTTGTATGTTCTGTTACAGAGAAAAGATCAGTTGATTCTACAAAATTCTTGTATGATTTTTTTTACAGTGTGGGCAGTAGACAGAGAAGTAGGGTGGTGGGGGGGTGGAAGGAGGAAGGAGAAATAGAAATAGGACAGAGAAAAACAACAACAAGTTGTTCGTGTCGGGCTGCTGGAGAAACAGGGTGAACTCTTAGTGAACCTGTTTGCCTTGCTGCTGTTGTCTGCCGGCTTCATCACACGTACATAAAACCACTCCACTCTGCCCTCACTTCCCCTCTCTGATGCCGGACAGCCCTCCTGATAGATGCCACAGATGTCCACAGTGAGATCAATAACCCCCGCCCCCCCACACCACCACCACCAACCAACCAACACCACCCCCTCCACCCCCACTCTGCCACGGATCACGAGACACCAGAGCGGCCATCGCTTCGCCCAGAGTCGCACTTCCCCTCATCTCAGATTGCGTGAGAGGTTTGAAAAGATGAACTATCGACTGGTGCGTAGAGAAAAAGAGAGAGAGACGCTTGTTTTTGTCTCCTCATGCTGCCAGGCTGGCGTCAGACTGTGTCAAAACACCGGAGTGTTTAGTCATGAACGCCTTACGCAATCAACAGTTTCAAGTCAGCATGGAGTTGACCTCTGTGATGAGTTGCCTAAATAAGCCACAGGTGATTAAGTCATCAGCTCTACAGCAGTGCAGCGGAGCGCCGAGGAGACAAACAGAGCAGCCGTCCTCAGATGAATGTGTAATGTAACGCGCGATGTGGCTGCAGAGGCTGTTTGACAGCACGAGGCGGCAAATGAATTTTTAACAGCAGAAAAGTCTCATTAGTGGATTCCTCTGATCTGGTCATTGTGTTGCCGCCGCTGAGGGCAGATGGCCGCCCCTCCCTCAGCGATGGGGGAGGGTGTGTGTGTGTGTACCAGGATGTCTTTGTGTGTCTCTATCTCTGTTTGTGTGTCTTTGGGTGTGTTGCGGTGTGTTCCCAATTGTATATTTTGTGTTTATGTCTCATTATGTGTGTGTGTGGTCGGTTCAGAGGTCATTTGTCCAATTATCGAGTCTTGTGATCCCATTTTCTCATTAACGGTCCGGTGTGTAAAGGTTTTGGGGCATTTTTGGGGCAAAGTATACTCAAAGTATACTCTGAAACTTAGGCAAACTAGGCTGAATTATACACACGTTTGATGTTCCGTTGCATCCATCATCGCTGGATC
>JAJHUR010122450.1:1927-18766 GCA_027495735.1 Lutjanus campechanus | reverse complement strand
CAGTTTAGTTAAGCATAGGCAAAACTACTTGGTTAGGTGATGGGGTGGCTATTTACACCCCTGGTGCAAATAGCATTGTTGGTTATGAAGGCCTTGGTGCTTGTCTCTGCCATCCTAGTCTATATACACCCAGGTTTAAATAGCTGCATTGGCTATTTACACCCTAGGAACCCCTTTTTCTTTTTAATTATTATTTTCAGTTTTCAGTTACAGTTTGGTTAAGTTTAGGCAGCAAAACAATTTAGGTTATGGGGTGGCTATTTACACCCTGGGTAAAAATAGCATTGTTGATTATGGACACCTGGGTGTTTGTCTCTGGCATACTAGACTATATCAACCTGGGTATAAAGAGCCACATTGGCTATCCCAACCCGGGTGCAAATAGCATCTGCCATTTTTTCTAAAATTGTTATTTTCAGTTGCAGTTTGGTTAGGTTTAAGCCACAAAACAACTGAGGTTATGGGGTGGCTATTTACACCCCAGGTACAGATAGCATTGTTGTCTATGGACACCTGGGTGTTTGTTTGTTTCTCTGACATCCCAGGCTATATACACCTTGATCTAAAAAGCCAGTGTGGCTATTTAACCCTGGGTACAAGTAGCATTGTTGGCTCTGATCACCGGGGTGCTTGTCTCTGCCATAATAGGCTATATACACCAGGGTGTAAATAGCTACATTGACTATTCCAACACAACTGCAAAAAGCATGTGCCATCTTTTTCAAATAGTTATTTTCAGTTTTCAGTATTTATATTTGCATTTCAGTTTGGTTTAAGCAACAAAACTATTTGGTTAGGTTATGTGGTGGCTATTTACACGCCAGGTACAAATAGCATTGTTGGCTATGTACATCTAGGTGTTTGTCTCTGGCATGCTATGCTATACTATATAGACCTGGGTGTAAATAGCCACATTGGCTATTCCAACCTGGGTACAAATAGCATCTGGCATTTTTAAAAATTATTATTTTCAGTTTTCAGTCGCAGATTGGTTTGGTTTAGGCAACAATTTAGGTCATGGGGTTGCTATTTACACCATGGGTACAAATTGCATTGTTGGCTATGGACTCCTGGGTGCCTGTCTCTGCCATGCTGTGCTATATACACTTGAGTAAATAGCCACATTGGTTAATCCACCTGGGGTGCAAATAGCATCTGCCATAATGCTCCATTGAATTTACTGTGTCATCATCCTCCATAATCAACTTGTCTCCCTCCTCATCTCAGTCAAAAATCTGTTCCAGTTCCCTAATGTGAAGCCATAATCCACTGCTGTGCTTTTTTATCCTTCCTTTCCAGAAAACGCTCACAGGGAAAGGTTGATGTCCACGCCAGGACTTGCTCCGGTAGTGATTGTGACATTTCTCCTTCTCCCTCGGGGCTTTGCTTCACCCCACTCCCCCCTCCACCCGACTCCCCTCCCTTCCTCTGAACACCCTCTCATCCAAAATGCTCCAATTCCTCGGGAGCAATATCTTCTGCTCGCAGAGAAAAAGGTCACATGCTCCATTATTTCAAAGTGAACTTTCGACCTAACATTTACAGAGGAGGCGAAAAATAGCTGTCGATGTGAAGACGCAGCAGGTTTAGTATGGCCGGCTGTATATTTTTGGATGAAAGATAGATGGATAGGTGAGCGGTGGCAGCGTGTAAGGATTATCATTGTTTGACAACACAGAGCTGAGTCTCCATACAGAGACAAGGGATAACAAGGCTGAGAGGGCTAAGTGGTCACACATTGATCTGAGCGTTCCAGCCACATGCACTGTACAAGCTATTAAAGCATATTGCGAGTCGTTTTTATGCTAATAATAACTGTTCTCCCTGCGTATTATGGCGCCCTTTACATGCAGGATACAGCCAACCCCTGAGGCTGTGATGGCAGTGACTAACTCTGCCTTTTGACTCTGATTCACACTGCCAGTCAATCCTCTCTGCCACTGCACTTCTACCTACCATAGCTTCTCATTAGAGCTGCGGGCAGGCGCGGTGATGAGATGCAAAGTGAAATCTTTGCCATTCAGAGTGTGTCATTAAGTTAGCACAGAGACAATGAGAGGGAAGCTGTGTTTACCGGGTGACGCCCACCTTACAGGCAATTAGCGATCATTAAAGCATTTCAGGGGCTCTTCCTTTTACTCGCCAACAGACGGATGGAGAGGAAGAAAGCGAGGGTGAGGAGAGAAACGGTCCTTTATGAATACATTCAGATGCTTACTTAATTGCTTCCTCAATCGATGCTCGTCCCGTGGTCAGTCGAGGCTGCTGATTTGAGCCTGGTTATTGACTCAGCTGTTGTTGTTTTTTTTCCCACAAAACCAATCCTCTGAGTGTCACAAAACCAGACCCAAGTGAGGAAAAAAACCTCTTTAACCAGACAGAAAATAGCGCACAATAAACATCGCCTGTGATTTTAACTTTTTTTTCTACCTCTCATAGCTCTCAGTATGCTGTCAGGTTTGTCAATATTTGTTCCTGCGAGTATTTGTTAAATGTTATTGCAGAGGGCATATGTAGGCACTTTTAATGCTCCGTGTTCTATAACGACGTGCAGCGCCTAATTTCCCAGACACAGCAACAGTGAACGCAACACTTAGCAACAAGGTTTTCCATTACATGTATTGATTTGTAGTCAATCATGAAGGGACAGAGAGATCTATCTATCTATCTATCTATCTATCTATCTATCTATCTATCTATCTATCTATCTATCTATCTATCTATCTATCTATCTATCTATCATGTGTTGGCCTGGTTTGACTCGGTTTTCCCACTGTGGGACTAATAAAGGAAAATCCAGTGGTGGAAAGAGTACTGAAAATCTGTACTCAAGTACAAGTACTGTTACATTGCTAAAATATTACTCAATTACAAGTAAAAGTACTGGTGTTAGCAATAGGTTGCAAACTTTGTGCATTTTGCTTTACCAATAGTTAAAATGCTAACAATCAATCCATTATTAATAATTGATAAGATACAAAACAAGTGTTTTTCCCTCATTTTGATTTGTTGTTTTTTTGTTTTGTTTTTTTCTTCTTCTCATTTTTAGTTTTTATTTCCTTATTCAACAAATGTCTCTGCCAGACAAAACAAAGTTAGATGAGGTGCAGTTACTGCCACGACTATTGATTAAATATCCATCAGTACGTTTTTAACTGTCATTAACATCCTTTTTTGTTTTGTTTTGTTTTTCACCCATATGTCCTGGTTTTCATTGGTCAGTTTGTGATCAAAATTGTACTCAGTACTCAACTATGATTTTAAAAGTAACTAAGTAGATAACATGATTTAATGAATACTTTAAGCACAAGTAAAAGTGCAGACTTGAAAATCTACTCATAAAAGTACCGCAAAAAACTACTTAATTACAGTAATTTGAGTATTTGTAATTAATTACTTCCACCCCTGGGAAAATCTTATCTTATTACAACACGGCTGCCTGCTTCAATGTGTCTCTTTTTAACTGACAGGTGTTTGTCTTGAGTAAAGCGGCTGTGAAGTGGTGGATAAATAAGTCTCATTTTCTAGAAATTCTTCACAAAAAGTCCTCCTGTTATTTTGTTACTTAAACACCAGACAAGATCTCAGGAGTGGTTAGTCCTTGAGGTGCCACAAGTCAAAACTGAACTGGGAAAAACTGCTTTTAGCTTTTGTGTGCCTCGAGCCTGAAGTAAGCTTCAAGAGACCATCAAGTTAAATGCCCTTGTCTCTTTGCCTCTTTCTTACATGAGTTTGATGTTGAGGGCTGTGAATGTTTTATATTGGTTTTAACATGCCTTTAAGTGGAATTATTCTGTAATATATTATCTAATAAATCTTTAAATTACCATGATATGTCATCAGAGATTGAGGAAACGTGAAGATTAAATACTTGCTTGTCTAACATCAAAGCTGCGGCCGTGGTGTCCTCCTTTGAAAAGTAATAAAGTGATATTTTTTGCCTGTTTCACATTTATTCAAGTTCAAATTAATGCAGAATGTTTGCAGAATGTGTCTGTTTATGGCTTGGAAGAAATCATTAATAATCTTTTAGATGGAGTAGATGTTTATAACGGTTAAATTGACCAATTTCTTCATGGAGTCTGGCAGGCAACCACTTAACTCAAATTCCAGAGTGTGTATTTTCAGAACAGCAGGCTTTTGTTTTCAGGACTTAACTTTACACTGACAGACAATTGAAAGTTATAAACAACTGATCAGCTTACAGTGTGGGTGTCCTGCACTCATGTGGTGCTTCTGCAGCCTGCAGAAATGTTTGTTATCAAGCAGCAAAATAAAGAAATGTTGGATTTTTATCAGCAGTAATTTAACACAATTTCTATCCGGCTGAGAGTGAAACTGAAACTGAAATAAAAACAGACACCTGAAAGAACAAACGGCGACACAGCAGGGACGCTCGCTCATTTTCCCCGAACAGTTCGAACTTTCACTTAACTGTAAAGTGCAACTGTCACAACTGTTTCCCGGGACATCAAAACTCTATTGCATGTTTGCAAAAGGCGGTAAGTCACTCAAAGCATTTCAGTCACATTTTAAAACCAAGTTATTGTGTCAATAAACTGATAAATGCAACTACAATGAAAAGTTGATTTGTCATTGTGTGAACCGTACTGCTCAAAACTGTTTAGATTTTTTCTGGAAATGTTTCTTATGTACAAATCTGTGTTCTACTTTTTTTGTTGACATTTGACACCGCGCTATACAAGAATGTCTGTTTTGTCGAGCTGAATGCTAATATCTTGGGTGTCATGCTGAACTTTTTAGATTCAGATTCCAACATTTGGTAAAAGTTTACTTCAGAATAAGCACATTTATGTGTATGCCACAAAATGACATTCATGTGATTCCTTGTTCATTACTGTCACTTCATGCTCATTTGTCATCACAAACCATATGTGGCAGAAATATTTATGGAATATACATGTATGTCTGACAGATTTTGGTAGTTTTCACGTGATGGCTCAAATGATGAAAGAATGTTTAGAAGTTGTGAAGAGTCTGGCAGTTTTACTGAGGATAAACTCATCAGTTTCAATCAGCAAGCCGTGTACAAGTGGCTATTGTGCAACTTTGCAGACAACTGCACTGACTCTTTTGCACACACGTGCCAAAAACGTATGTGCAATGAATGAGAAACTCCAGTCTGTTGTAAACAACAAACTAACTGTTCAGAGATTTGAGCTTAATGTTTTGAAAAAAGTAATTTTCTTTCGAGAACTGAGCCGAAGCGAATGAGAAAAACTGTAATTCCAACTGTGCCATAGTTTTGATGTGTCCTACACACACAGCTGCATGTTTCACCAGGAGTGTTTCAGAAGCAGAGCGATTTGCCCACCTGATTTTGTTTACTTGCTCAGATTTTGTTGATTCGGTACTTTTTCTTTAAACACTAATGCACATATTCAGCAGGCTGTATAACCAGGAAGTAAAGCTGGAAGTTTGAAAGCTTTTTTTTGCCATATGGACCAAATGAGCAACTCCCATTGGACTGAATGGACTCTTTGCATAAAAATTGTAATAAAGTTATAATCTGCATCCTCTGTCAATATAAAGGGCTCGTTTTAATGCAACGAGAACACACCAATTCTTATTTTCACATATTATATATTAATATAAACATACTTATTTATATTATTGTCCATTTCTGCCATGTTCTGCCAAAAGTCTTACACACTAGACCTTTAAAGCACCAGTATTAGTCTGATCAACATACAGTTTATATACTCTGTACTTATTAATTCATGAACCCATATTAATTAGGTAATCTGTACTGTTTACTGGCAGCAAATTACAGACACTGTTCATTACAGATCAAACCATATTTCATCAGATTAGTTTAATGAATTGCACCTGTTTTTATCCATAATGAAATATTACAGTCACATGCCAGCTCCATATTTTATAACCCGTCTGATGTCTTCTGTGAATGAAATATCAGCCATTTAATTCTCTTTTATGATCACGTGTCTGTTATTGAAGCCTCTCGTTTGTTTGAATAATATTACAGTAAATCACACCACATATTTATTGATTGATATATATATTTAAAAAGCAAAACAACATGTTAGCTTCAGCTGCCTTTGATGTCTCATGAAAGCTTATCCCATTTTTTTTTACAGGGTCAACATTCCTGCTGCTGTTACAACTTTTATAGTAAAAAAATCAATTCTGGGCCGAGCTGAAATGTTCTGCACTGTTCTGTTTCAGCTTCCTGAAGGTTCTGCATGGTGGAAAATATTCCTCTTCCCTGTAACAGTCATGCTAATAATTTTCTCCCCTTTTTGTTTGCTCATCAGACACACGCTGCTCGGCTCTTGTTTTCCCCTCTCCTCTCCTCAATATTTCATGCCATTGAAAGTGCATCTATTCTCGGCGTTCCCCGTGCCCCACCACCTACTGACTGTCAAAACATAATTTTCTATCATTCGACACCCCTCCACCTTCTTAACCCTCTCTGTGCCTCTCGGTCGTCCAAGTAGAGGACATCGTGTCCATTAGGCTGACCTCAGATGCACTAAACCGGCTTTTCTTTACCTCCTGAGACACATTTACAGTAGTTTAGAGTTTAACTGAATTCAGTGCTCTAACGTCAAAGCAATGCACAACATGGCATGTTTGCTCTTATGATAGTCGTGAGTGAGCCTGCAACTCTCAGAATAGCAAAGGCCATAAACTGCATAACCTAATCTTGTGGATGAAATTAGATGAGATTTGATACACCTGCTCTAGGGGCCGTGCATTATACATTAAATCTATTTTGCACTGCTGAATTACTGAATACTGAGAGTGTGTGTGGCCTATTAAGAAATTACCGCCTGAGCTTAAAAGATTCAGCTTCTGTTGGAAAATCAGATCTGAATTTGGCACTCGTGTCCCGAGAAAGCTTTTTAAACGTACCTCCCAAATTGGATGCGATTTACACCAGACACTTCAAAACTAAATAAACCCAACATATTCAGCTCTTGAAATGATCCAAAACTTCCTCGGGACCAATCAAGTTAACATAAAACAGTAGCTGCCAAATCTCCAGTGTGTTTCCCCAAAGGGTTTCTATCTGTTGATCAAATATTGTAGAATGTACTTGGTAACAATAAACCAAACATATCAGACAATTACTGAGTGATCTGGAGGTATGGTGATCAGATTACAAGCGGTTGCTGCAATCCCCGTCCTTTTACATCCTGAAAATGAACCATTATAGAATAGATATCCTTTACCATAATAGATAATATAAACTACATATGAATTTGTGAAAATATTCACTTATGTCGGCCACAAGTCCTGCTTTTAGTTCTTAAAAAGTATTCTGTTTGTTTTTGTAACATGTGCAAGATTATTACTGAGTTACTTAGTTTTCACTGTTGCGTTTCTCAAACTTTTTACACCCCGTACCACCTCTGAAAATACTGAGCTCTCCAAGTGTTACCATTATCACCAACAATAAATAAAGAAGCATACGCCTACTCTATTCAGCTATGAACAGTTTACGTTTATTCCTAGAAAGTCCTGCTATAACTCAAGATAAATTTGTGGCAGTTCCAGACGTGCCTCTACGGTTTTGCAACATTTGGTGCATGACGTCAGCACTAAAATGGTCTAATAAGAACTCCAGTTAAAGCAGATTCCATCCATACAGTGGAACCATAAAGTCATCGATATTCTTCAGCCCACATGCTTGTCAGATGGCTTGCAAAACTTGCAACCAGCTGCAACGCAGGAATTCTCCGGTTGTAGGAGAAGAGAAAAAACATCTGAGCATCTCTCTCCAGCTCTCTCTTTCTTTCTTCACACTGTTATTTCCATTTGAATGTAAACTTTATGAATGATGAAGTTGAGAAGAGCTCCACTTTTGCCTTCAAGGACGACTCGTCACGTTACATATTTCTTTTCAAGCACAAATCCGCCTGAAAACTCACATAATAGAAAAAGATGTTGCAATTTTCCAGCCATTGTTTCAGTCCCTCTCACAGTACGTTTCCTCCAGAGGGGTTAAGATGGAGGAGTGAGTGACAGCACACTTGCAGGCTTTGGTTAAAAAACTTTTGTTTAGTTCTTGAATTGTGAACGTTTACTGCTGTAAACCAATATTATACAACACGATGGCACAGTATCCAAATGCATCGATAAAATATACTGGAATACTAAAGGATTTATGGTGCAGTCAAGACGAGGACTCTGCTAGCACGATGGACCACGACTATGGTATCGATGAATTTGAAATGGAGAAGAAACTTATAAGGTGCATAAAATTAACCTGTCTCTCATAACAATAAAAAGCATGAAGGCCAAAAAGATAAGAACACAGGGTGATAGAAGAAAAGAAAAAGATGGCGCCAGCCTCCCAATTCACCACCATGTGCAGGCGTTAATCCGAAAGATGGACGAACAAACAGAGCTGCTGAAAAGTTTTGAAAAACACACTGGATCCAATACAGCAGCTGTTAAAGAAGAAGAAGAAGGTTGATGAGCTTCAGCGAGAAAAGATGGAGTTTGAGGCTGACTGGACTCCCAGAACAGGATGGAGAAAACACAAGAGGAATACATTCCCTCTGGGAAGTTGCAAATCCAGCCAGTCACAGCTAATTCTGCACAAAGTCGCAATTTTGTCCAATCACTGCAACTTTTTCCGCAAATTTGACCCATCATCGTAGCTTTCTGCGAGTTCCACCAATCACAGCACTCTCCCCGGCCGTGTGTCTTAACGAACCGACGCAATGTTTCATTACCATTTTCCTCCTTCGCTTTGGCTCAGTTTTCAAATGAGAATTACATTTGAACATTAAGTTCAGATCCCTGAACAGTTAGTTTGTTGTTCACAACAGATTGGAATTTTTCATTTGTTCAAACAAACTGCACGTCTGGGCACACGTGTGCTAAAGATTAAGTACAATTTGTACAACTTGCACACGCCTTGCTGATCAAAACCGATGAGTTTATTCTCAGTGAAACTGTCAAACTCTTCACAACTTCTAAACACGTTTTCTCTTTGAAATGAGGCTGAGTTTATTCGTCTGTTTGAGGGGGTAAAAAGCTGCATTTATCACTACATCCCAGTACATAACGCAACGCAAAGAAATTTACTGTATACATACAAACAGTTATGTCCTTTTTCTGTGTTGTACAGTATTGACTTTTCCCTGTAAACTTTCACTGTTGTGTAGCTACTGTTGAAATCTGAATCTAAAAAGCTCAATGTGATATATAGGACATAAGCAGTCAGTGTCAATCAAAAAGCAGAACAAAAGAGAGACTGGTTTATGAGAAACATTTCCAGGGTCAAATGACTGATAAACAACTTTTCATTTTGGTGGCAACGGCCACAAGAATCAGGTTTGGAAAGAAGAATGAGAGGTTTTGGGTGAGTTCCCACCTTCTGCAGACGTGCCATAGAGTTGCGATGTCCCATGAAACAGTTGTGACAAGTGCACTTAAAGTTTAGAGAAAGTTGGGACAGTTTCAAAGCAATTGAAAAACTGCATTTACTATTTTTTTGTATTTTCATTTTGTCACAGATACTGAAAAGAACACAAAGTTCATTGTTACTGACATTTATCAATGCTCTGTGCACTTCTATAATTTTATAGTTTTGTACTTGCTGTTTTGATTTTTTGAGTTTGAACTTGGAAATGATTTTGCTTCTTTGCAGAATTTCCCAAGTGCACTTTTCCATTTACAAATAAAGGATATTTTGCAATGATTTTTGAAATACTGAGCCTTTTTGGTAAGGTTATTTGGAACAATCAGAACAAACAATGGTTTTATTCTCCCTTGAACAAGTTGCCTTTGATTTTGAAAAAAGAAAGAAAAGAAAAAACAACAATAACTGTTTATATGCAATTTTCAATCTCAGAATTTAAATCAGGTACTTATGCTGCAACAATCCCCCCAAAACAGCCCATAAAATCCTGGAGGGACAGACTATAGTCGAGAGTACATTATATAAAATTTAGTCTGACTCACTGGATGCACACTGCAGATATAAGTTCTGCCACTGGTTGCTTGCTTCAAATGGCATCTACATTTTCCAAGTCCCCGGGAACGGCAAATTAGCACCTGGGATGCTAACGGTATGAACGAAAACAAGCTAACAGCTGTTACCTTTTCTATTGCAGTGATGTAGTCATTCCAGAGTTCGCCGTGCAAATGTTCCACCAAAACAAGTTCCCCCTCGACCCTATTTTGCAGCAGCATCACCGCTGCACCCTGGGCTTAGCGCCACCTATGATGTTTGTGATTGGGTTAAAGAAATGCAAACAAGGCAGGGGGCGTTTTTGCCTCTATTGCAGAATATGAATGCGTGGAGCCAGACCTTTAAACAGCGCTGTGGGGAGAGGACTGGCTTTGCGAGACTATATAAAATTATTCTTGGTTAAAAACCTATCCTATCCAATTAGCGTACTTCTGTACTTACACTTCCTGTCTTGAGTACATACATGTAAGTGGGTTCACATTGACATTTACAGCAAAACAAAGTGTGTTGCAAGTACCCGGATGTTGAACTCAAAACATTGAGTGTGGACACTTTTCACCCTCAATAGACGCCATATTGTCTACGTAGTAGATGAAACGGGGCTACCAAACTTGCGAACATGCCGGCCCAGGCTGCAGAAACAGCTGCGATGAACACAGAATTATACAGAAGATTATTGTTCTGCATGCTTATTTCTGCAGTCTTTTCAAATATGATTTTCTCTTCACGTTTAGTTCTTTCATGCTGCTGTTACAGCCTCGTCAGCCTCCCTGTCTCAGTCCTCATCCACCACCACCACCAGCGTCTGGACGCCATGAGGGGATTTATCTCTGCCACTGCTCAGGGCAGACGCCCTTCGACTACAAATCTCCCCACGGAGTCCGAGCACCAAAGACTTCCCGTCAAGACTTTATTATCACACATCATCTCTTATAATAAACGTTATCTATATTTCATTCACTTGTCTCTCCTGATTGAGATAAGTCATGCATGTTATATTTATTTATAAGTACCACTAAGTTGGACTGAAGCCATTTTTAACCTCCCGAGAAACAAAGGGCAAACAAAAGCGAATAAAATTAAAAGCACGTTCGTGTTGAGTGAAGTGAAATTGAACACAAATGACTAAACAAGCTGGTAGATGTTTGGGCGGATGGCAGTAAAGCTCCACCTGGCTTCAGTTCCCCCACTAAGAAGAATAATTCACGCACTATGCACATAAGTACATAGTGTGCAAAGTGTGCTACATGAGAGTGTACTAACAAAAGTATCTGAATCGAGACACTTGTCTTTTAGAGAAGTCAAATCAACTCAAGCGGAGTTTCTGTATGACCCACTGTAACATACAACGGCTTCACAGGTCCACGTTTTGATTTACTCAGAAGTGTTGTGCCCTTAAGCCATGCCAACTCACTCCTAAGATTATTTTGCCATTTCATTTCTCTGTGTTCCTCTAAACAGATTGTCCTCACAGTTCATCTCCTCGCTCCTCCAGCCCTCTCTGTCCTTTACGACCATTTACCAACACATCACTCCCTTCCCCAAAGGCTCAGCCCTCATCCCGGCATCCATTTCCCAGTGCTCCCTTTTCATCACGGCCCGACGCTGAGGAACATTGTCCTTGATTGCTTGGCAGATGCCATTATCCTGGGCTTATATCTTCACAATCACATTAGCCATTTGCACAGCTGGGTACTTACTGAAGCGAGGCAGGTTAAGCACCGCACTCGAGGGGACAGAACGATGGAGGCCCACCTGGAGCTCAGGCCAGGACTCTCCTCAGCACCATGCCATTACCAAAAACACCGTTGGCCTTTCTTCCATTTAGCTAATGCCTCCATGTCTCCCTCTCCACACTCCTCGCTTTCTCAGTTTATACTTTAGTCTTCTTTAACCTTCTCCGCCGGCCCCTTGATTCCTGCACTGTAATTTCTGCCTACCTCCAACCTCGATCTATCTGTGCCCCCAGGCTGTCTCTATTTCCTCCTCTCGCACGCTATAACTTTTTTGTCCCTCGCTCTTTTTATCCATCGCTCACTTGTATGGCCACACTTGAGTCGAGGGATTGCGAAATGCAGATTCAAACCAAGTGAAAGAGGTAAGGAAAGGAGGAATGAGGGAGGGTGGCGAGGCGACTGTGTCAGCACAGTTTGCTGACACAATGCTAAGCACCGGCGGCAGGCCAGAGATACACTTTTACACACTCTTACTTCCACGCAGACGTTCAAAAGTCTGGTTGCACTTTTTTTTTTTATAATACAATGACACATAACAAACGGTACTTTGCATTAAATTAGACGAAAACTAGAAATAATGACCAAGGGAGAAACGGAATGAAACTAAGTTGAATGGATATGATTTATTTTGGGGAAATAAACAAACAAGTGTTTGCTGATGCTGTCATGCTGACCTTTATTTCACCGAAATTCAGCTTTTGAATCCATTTTTATCAGCTGCTTCCCCGATTATTGTTAATGGTTTAAAAAAAAAAAGTGGGGTGGAGTTGTGTGAACCTTTTTAAGCTTTTAAAGTTTGGAAACCACTGGTTCTGTTGTAATGTTTCCCTAATTGCCTTCAAACAAGGGCCTAATACTGACTAATAAATTACATATTCTTTCTAGTTTTTGTCTAATTTGATATAAAGTACGTCTTGTTATGTTGGTTTCTGTTGGTGCTGCTATTTTTGTCACAGTTACTTTATATTCCGAGTTTGACATTTCACTCGATTAACTGATTAATCAAATAAATCGTTGTTTACTGACACCGCCACTGGACATTAAACTCAATCAAGGCAACCTCATTTTAATCTGTTAACATTAAAGCTTTAGATTGTGAGACGTAGGGAATAGGGGAACAGATGGGTGTAGGAAATTAGAGATAGTAGCACAGATAGAAGCCAGGAGGAGAAAGAATAAAGAAGTCCCACTGAGGAAGAAACCAACACATTTTCTAGTGGAATATTGCTTACACCGGGAACGAAGTTGGTCGGAAATCGATAGCAAGCCAACAAGGATATATGAAAGTGTTGAGGCTGATTGATGATAACAAATTATCTGAATAATCAATGTGCCCATAGCTGCTGTTCATGAATTAATCACAAACAGAGTCAGAGTCAAGGTAACGAGCCATGGTTACTGTTACTATAGTCTGCACAGATAGCCTATAGCAAAATGCAAACCGTGCAGCTGCAGAGGCTGCAGGAGGTAATAAGCATTCATAAACAGTGCATCACATGGTACAGAGTCAGAAGAACAAATGTGTTCAATAACTTATGACACCAGGAAGCTTCACTGTTCAAAACACACGCTCATACACACAAAGCATGTCATAAATATGCATTTGTGCCTCCGCCGGTAGAGACGGGTCCAGGAAACATATTAAATGTCATTCCCTATATTTCCATCTCACTTTTATTGGCACTGCGTGGTCGGTGCACGCAACAGGAAGCGGTGGAGATCATCAGTTTATGAAGAAATCTGAGAGTCTGCTCCGTGTGTGCAGCACTTTCCCTCCTGAGTGCGAGGCGACAAAAGGATGACAAATGTTCGAGTGGATGGAGGCGAGTGATCCAGTGGAGCCGCACAGATAGGTGGTGGTGGGACAGACAGAGAGAGGGAGAGTTGGGGAAGAAAGAGAGTGAGAGAGAAAGAGAGAGAGAGAGCAAAAGAAAAAGTGATGGTACTTGGTCTTTCATCCGCCCCTTTACTCCAGTCGCCACGGCAACATGCCTGGAGGGCACTCAAGAGAGGCGTCATCACTGACAAAAACAACAGAGAGGCAGAGAGTGAGTGAGAGCAAACGAGAGCAAACTAGACAGACAGCGTGTATGAATGAGAGCTGAGAGAGAAGGTAGGCAGATCTACAACCGACTCCGGCTACTTTTCTCCTCGCTCAAAAAGAAAGTGCAGTTCTGACCTTCAGGGACTCGGCTAAGAAGCGTAATGAACATCCATTCATCATCGGAGGTCACTCAGATTAATGTTTGGATCGCTCGGCTGAAGTTTCACCAACAGCGACGACGTG
Organism: Lutjanus campechanus; assembly: GCA_027495735.1. Lineage (NCBI taxonomy): Eukaryota > Metazoa > Chordata > Actinopteri > Lutjaniformes > Lutjanidae > Lutjanus > Lutjanus campechanus. The sequence goes on along the minus strand of JAJHUR010122450.1, from coordinate 4,773 downwards.
CACGTTTATGGGTGTGAATATCACTGATATCCCCTCCAAAAAAAAAAGGGACACTATTATGAGATATGAAAATTGGCAGAGTTAATCAAACCGAGGCTAATGCTTAATATTTGGAATTAACTGAGCCATTAATACTGCAGGCTGCCGGTAGGATAGATAGAGTGGTTAAACCACCACCGGCGAAATTAAACAGGTTAATTAAAGTCTCAAATTTTCATACACTCCCCCCCCTCAATCTGTATTTCACTGTTAAACACACATGTATGCACACACACATACATGCACACATAATTACTCACACGTGTGTTATTACTATTCATGTGACGGCGTTCTACCGGCTGTATTAACTTTCTAATATTAATCTGAATCCTAATTCTGACCTTAACTCCCGTTGAATAGAGAATCAAAACTAACCTCATATTAGTGGCGGGCGGATCAATCCCCAAAGTATCAATACAACTGATATAAAGTCATGATTTGAATAGTGATACTAGCAAACTTTGGATGGAAATTAGATCCATCACACAGGCACATTAACATTCTTCTTAGTGCTGCAATATTTGTGTCTCTGCTGCTGTTCCGTGCATCATTAACATAATGAACATTTCTTCCTTTACCATTAAAATGCTCTTGTGTTTAAACATGCATGGCGCTTATTAATAAAGATCCCATGAAATCAAAACATTTAAGTGTTTTCATCACATACGTATTGCAGTATGCATCATTTATGTGCCAGTATGTGGCCCAATGATGAATTTTTTTGTATTTTTAATGGTATTTCAGAGTTTTTCTTTTCCTGGGAAATGATTAAAAACTGTTGATGACTCATCCTGCACTGGGGGAGTACTCTAAATTCAGTCCAATTAAATGCAGTCTCACTTATGACGCAGCACAAACAGAACACATCTGTTCACAGGCGTGTTTCTGGAGGCTGGGCTGTACAAAGCACAACTTGATAACTTTATTCAATGATTTGGGTGAAACTCAATATAATAATAATATTTTATGCAGTGTTTTCCTGAGCATTGTCTCGGTGGGACGCCCGTCTGCCTAATGGGACCACCATGCCCCTAAAAGAAACAAAATATTTAATGTATGTTCACAGACTTTTATTTTTAAATTTTATTGTGAAATTACCTGTTTGTTTCTCTGCTATGTTTTCTGCCGTCGTTATGGTGCAGAAGTCACCAACGATGTGCTGTCGAAGTTCACGAAGCTCAATAAGCTGATTCTCTCTCAGTCTTTCATGATGTTGGACTATCTAGTCAATGTTAAGTGCATTCATTGTACCACTGTAATGTTGCAAAAGACTCGGTGACTAAGTGTTAGTGAGCACCAGAGCTGGGCTCAGCAACCTCCCACTGAACACAGCCTGTCACCAGGATGAATGCAGCCTCCGAGATTGATGGGAAATACAGTACAGGGGTTATTTATTGAGTTTCCTGATGGAAAGAGCATTGCTTGTTGCTAAAGTAGATGCTAACTGCTTTTAGCTCAGTTATCAGTGGTTCAGCCCTGGGATTCTGGGAGCCATACCTGCCTTGAAAACCACCTCAGTACTGTAGCCTATTCCCTGTCATCAATCTGGCCTCAGTTGGTGTCGGAGCCTGTTGGTTTCAGTCTATCCAGTCTGCTAATATGGGTGCTGTCAATCCTACACTCATCCAGTGACCCCACTTTAGCTGCATGCCATCACAAGTCCCTCCATAGCTGCCTGTTTTATAGGACACGTAGGCTCGCTTCCACGCAAAAATACACCCACAAACATCTCAGGTGGAGCTAAGCCCAGGATGCTGCGACAGTGCTGCTGCAAAATAGTGTTGAGGGGGAACTTGCTGTGGTGGAACATTTGCACGTCGGAAGGTGAAAAGGTAACAGCTGTTAGCTTGTTTACATTCATCCCATTAGCATCCCAGGTGCTAATTTGCCATTTTCAGCATGTAGGTTGCAACTAGGAGGTTGTTCTTGTTTCCTGGGGACTTTGAAATCATAGATAGCGGAATGCCGCGATGTAGCTTGAAGCAAGCAACCAACAGCAGGACTTATATCAGCAGTGTCAGACTAGGAAACACGTAACCAAGAAACACTCTGCTGGCCAATTTGTGGGAGTTTTAACAGAGAATAGTAAAAAGAAATGTCCCATGTTTGGCACATTTGGTGGTAAAACAGTCAGAAGTAGAATGATAGTAAATTATGACACATTTTCCTTACATCACAGTGCATTCGCTGCTTTTATCAATGAGAAAGTATCAATATCTGTTGATGTTAGTGATCGCAGCCCTGGTATAACATGGCAGTTGGTTCAAAACCAAATTTTGTGGTAGCGTATTGCCCACTCCCATCTCATATCTCTGAAATCTTTCACTCCAAAGACCTAAAGAATAAACTCCGTCAAAAAGCCAGCAAACGAAATAAATCACACAAATAGACATTTTCTAAAATCTGGTATCCAGATCAAGCTTCAGACCAGTTTGACCATCACTCTTACATATAGACACAGGTGGTGTCAGGGCTGAATCTTTTACTGATCATTACGAGTGATTATTTTTTACACCAAACTCAGATCGCAGCAGCATATGAATGTGCATTTTGTGTGCACGTGCATTGTGTGTCTGCGTGAATGTAAACACTGCATCAGAAAGCAAATCTTGGACCTGAAAATGTCTCAGAAAGCTGAGACGGTGGTCGGTGTCAGATCAGGCGATTATAGAGTCTTATTGCTGTGATTTGGCCAAGAGACGTGGTAGACTAGCCTACACGTTGGACCCTGACCAATAGTAGCTGGCCATCTTTCACAGTCTCAAGTTGGGCCGTCATGTAGTCTGAGTATTAGAGTATTAGAAGGC